>JADBJO010003045.1:192500-225000 GCA_016801955.1 Conus betulinus | reverse complement strand
GGAGTGTGTAGAATGTGCAGATGCCAAGACTCTGGTCTCCCTGTATGCACATTTCCATCCAGATCATTTCACCCTCTGCCTAGATCTGTAACCCTCTCAGACTGACAGCTCTCTGATGCCTCGATGACTCCTGCATGAAGATTTCACTGTGGTTATCACCTCTTTCGCCTCTTCTGTATGTGACATGCCTTGTTCAGGAAAAAAAAAAAAAATTTCACCCAAGTAAAGACTTTTATCAATCCAGAACTTAGTTCCATGATTGAATTGGGGGGGGGGGGGGGGGGGGGGGGGGGGGGGGGGGGGGGGGGGGGGGGGCTGTTTCCACTATATTTTTTCTAGGCGGGGCTTCTTATTCCAAACTCACTGACAGCTGAGAACCAGAAAAGACAGAAAACTTAAATGGACATCTTTCCCAGTATGCAAGTGGTCTACAAGGGTTTTGAGAAGAAGAGGAGGGAGGGAAGCAAGAGGGGGTGCTTAAGGCATGGAAAAGAGGAGCGGTAGTAACAGAAAGGGTGCAGTGCAGGGAAACAGGGAACAGTGGGTTGAGAGTTCGTATCTTGAGTAGAAAATTCTGATGGCTCTTCCTTCCGATCAGAGGACATAATTTTTCTTTTTTTTTTTTTTTTTTTTTTCTTGTTGTGTACGGTAGGCAAAACTATGACTGACCCTCATTATCGAAGATTTCCCGACTGACCTCTAGTCCTTAACAAGAATAATTGTCTTGTTTGTATCTAATACAACACAGACTTTGAACACAAAGAAGATAAATGAAAACTGGATGTGTAAATTATCTTGTTTGTATCAAATTCAAGGCAGACTTAAAAACACAAATAAGATAAATAAACACTTGGATGTTCAAATCATCTTGTTCCTATCTGATACAATGCAGACTTTAAACACAAAGAAGATAAATTAAAAAAAAACAACCAAACTTGAATGTGTAAATTATCTTGTTTGTATCTAAAACAAACACAGACTTTGAACACAAAGAAGATAAATAAAAAAAAAAAAACTTGAATGTTTAAATGATCTTGCTTGTATCTAATACAACACAAAAGAATTTTTTAAAATCTTGGATGTTTACACTTCATTTTTCTTTTTCAAAAACTGCTCCAGCGGGTACATGATTCACAACATTCTGAAATCTTCTTTGCGACTGGTAGGAAAAGGCACTATGGAAATTCTTCGCTTGTTCTGCAACCCTCTGGCTGACCAAACCTAACCGTCACAGAAGACGCAGAAGGGATGCTGAAAAATGAGCGGAAGGGGTGTGTGTGTGTGAGGGGACTACGAGGCACAGGCTGGATGGACAGGGAGACAATGCGCAGGGATGAGGCAGAGGTGAAGGTCGGGGTAAGAGGAAGGTGTGAGAAGAGGGCCAGCAGGGGTCAAAGAGGTCAAAAACAGAGGACAGAGAAAAACAAAGGAGAAGGAGGGAAAGGACCCTGGAGTGGGTGTGGGTAGGAAGGGGGAGGGGGGGACGGGGACAAGGACCCTGACGCAACTAACTCTCTTAAACATCCGGTGACAAAACACACTCGAGATGAGAGGAAATGTGTGGCTTTTGTTAGTGTTGGGGAGAGACTGACATGGGGAGTGAGAGAGAGAGAGAGGGTGTAGGGGAGGGGGGAGTGGAGGAGTGGAGGGAAGAAGAAGAGGGAGAAAGAGAGAGGTGGGGGAGACAAAAGATGGGGAGAGTTGGGGAGGGGAGGGGGTGGGGAGAGAGAGAGAGAGCAAGAGAGAGAGAGAGAGCGAGAGAGAGAGAGGGAGAGAGAGAGAGAGGAGAGGAATGGGAATACACAATGAATATATTAAAAGGAAAAAAAAAAACGGGAGTGGAAGGGGGCCATGATAAGGAATACTTACATACAACTATATGCAATAATCTCATTCTCACTCTTTCTTTCTCTCTCTCTCTCTCTTCTTTTTTTTTTTTTTTTTTTTTTTTTGTCCGACTCATTGGTGAGATTTCTGGGTAACTGGTTTCAATCCTACGATTTTGGTAGCCAGTTTCAGGATGTGTAGTCTATGAGAACTTCCCACTCACTCTCCTTAGCGTTGCCCTTACTCTCCCCCCCCCCCCCCCTTTTTGAAAAGTAATTATCCTTTTTTCCCTTCTTACTCATACTGGAACCAACAGCAGTTTGTCATGATTGACATGCACACAGACACACACATGGTGCTTCGCATCTTTAGCACAACATATGAAACTATGCAAATACTGCCGGAAATGAATACCATGCTGTAGAAGAACATAGGTAACTTGTGATCCTTACGCTTGGAACTTACTTCATTCTTTACCCAAACCAAATGTGTGAAATATAAAAGGCATACACTTGATAGCATTTGAACTGCCACTAAAAAACTTGTTTATTACAGTAACAAAAGAAAACTTCAACTCAAAAGAACACAACAGATACATCTTCAATATAATGTACAAAAAAAAAAACAAACAAATAAAGAATAACCAAACTTGAAACTGTGCTTTGACTGTGCTAACTGCAGTGTTTAATACACTTAAAACATTTTCATAACGTTTAAAACATACATCGTTTTCATCCCAAAATGCCAACTGTTTTTCCTGTAAGAAAGCCAAAGTCAGCAGCAATGCAGTCATTGAAAATATGGACAATGAAAACATGTGTCAGTATACCAATATTAAGTGATGAACACATTCTCCCTCTTCTCTTTCACAAGTGTGTTTTTGAATGTGTGTGTGTGTGTGTGTGTGTGTGTGTGTGTGTGTGTGTGTGTGTGTGTGTGTGTGTGTGTGTGTGTGTGTGTGTGTGTGCGTGCGTGCTTGTGTGTGTGTATGTGTGTGTGTTTGTGTTTTGTGTCCTCTGTGTGTGTGTGTGTGTGTGTATGTGTTTTGTGTCCTCTGTGTGTGTGTGTGTGTGTGTGTGTGTGTGTGTGTGTGTGTGTGTGTGTGTGTGTGCAGGGGTGGATTATTGAGGAAAGTTACAGAGGTCCAAATTTCCCTTCCCTGACACCCAACCTCCCCCCCCCCCCCCCCCCCTCCCCCTACCCAAGCTAAAATAAACCAAAACAACATGCTATGCCATGTGTAATTGACTTCAGTAACTGCCCTGTTCAAGTTACTTGTTCCACATTTCAAAACATATCCCAAGAAACATTGGTAATGTTTAATTACTCAATTAACACAAGTTTTATTACAAAAGAATAAGTGAGGTTTCATGATAACAGCTGTAAAACTTATTCCCTTACCTACAACCTTACCTTCTCTCTATTTGGTGATAGCTTATTTATTCACTCCTTTCAAAATTATGGAATGCTCTCTTTTGATAGAAAGGACACACCACTGGTGTGTGTGAGTACATGTGCGAGCTTGTGTGTGTGTGTGTGTGTGTGTGTGTGTGTGTGTGTGTGTATGTGTGTGTGTGTGTGTATTAAAAATCTTATAAGCATGCATACTAGTTTACAAAAACTGTATGTCATTAATGAAACAGCCGAAATCTCCTTTTCCTCCTCCTTCTTCTGTAAACCACCCACAGTTATTAGGTTGATTTTGATGGTACTGTACACACCTTCATTTACATACCTGAGTACATATTTCAGGTTGTGACTGGGCTTTAATTTCATTTAATTGAAATCTTTCATGCAAAACATTGAGTTTCTCTTTTTGAGACTGAAAAACATGCATTTTTTTCCCTTTTGTCTTCTTTTCTCCCTTAAACACTGGTTCACACTCAAAAATGAGGTCACCAGCGTGCATGTTAAAAAATACAAAAAAATAAAGTGCGGCTCAGCCTGTTGGCCCCTGGAGCAAAATTTGGCAACAAGGTGTGTGTGTGTGTGTGTGTGTGTGTGTGTGTGTGTGTGTGTGTGTGTGTGTGTGTTGTGTGTGTGAGTGTGCGCGCGCAAGTATGTGTGTGCATACAAGCAAATGTGTGTGTGTGTGTGTGTGTGTGTGTGTGTGTGTGTTTAGGTTGTGTGCGTGCGTGCGTGCGTGCGTGCGTGTGTGTGTGTGTGTGTGTGTGTGTGTGCGTGTGTATGTGTTAATGTGTTTTGTGGTCTGTGCACACTCGTTTTTGCATGTTTGCTCATAGCACATATAAGCCTACATATATTAAGAAAAAATGCGTTGCTTATTACCTCTGGACTCATAATGTTGGAAACGTGATATCAATCACTTTGCATCCGCACAGCATATCCACTTTAATCTCTCCCACGCTGAGATTAACAGGATTTTTATCGTGCAGTTCAATGGCTTCTCTCCATGTCGTTCAGGCTACGTTCACTTGCTCTCATATAACCGAACTATCAGAAGATATGTAGGCGGCCAAGTTTGTGATTAGCGAATTTAGTAATCAGGAACCTAAGCTTTCCATCGCCATGTTGAAGCATCGAGTCCTCAGCAACGAGGATAGAGTTGAAATCATTATTTCTCCAAATCGTTTAAGATGTTAGGCACAAAATTGTCTGCATATCTTACTGAAATTTTTTGTTTCAATTAAATTACAACATTTTTGAAAGTCTATTTCTGGTGAAAGTCCGCATCATCGAGAACTCACGTGAGAACTTATCGGTACTTCAATGCAACATGGCTGACGAGTACGACGAGCCCATATCTGACCAGGAAAAGGTGTGTGCGCTATGTTCTTCTACACCTATGCACGATCGTCAAACTCGAATCTAATAGCAATGTTTAATTCTTTTAATCTCTTATATATATTGAAAGGTTTCCTCTGACATATGCTGATATTATCGGTGTTCAGTACATGGGAGGGGCGGTCCTTATCAATATCATGTCAGTGTGAGTGGAGACACTTCCGCCTCCGATGTCTGGAAAAAGCCGGCGACAAACTAATTTTGTTTCATTGCTAGGAAGATGATGCATGTTTAAATAGAATATTTTTGTGTTACTTTTTTTTTCATGTAAAACTGCGTATTGAACTTTTGTTCAGCTGTTCATGGTGATCTGTGGGTTTATTGAAAACCATTGTTAGTTGCCGGAATTTCATTCGGTTTTTCATAAAATTTTGATAATGATGAACGATTAGTCATGTACAGTGAAGTAGCATCTCATTAAAGGGGAACGTTCGTTGCAAACCTTTATTACGGTGACTTAGTCAGATTCTGATTGTCGTCAGTGGATGATAATGGGGGGGTCGAGGTGCGGATGAGGAGTATTGACAGTATTTTAGTATTTTTACTACCGCTGACAAAGCAGCATGAACCCCGAAATAGGTTAGTAGTTTGGTTTGACACCCCCCCCCCCCCCCCCCCCCCGAAAGCATTCTGATGGCTGATGATGGTGGCAGCTAACATTCCACAATGCTAAGTATTCACTTTTATACCTGAAGACCATTTGCCCCAAATCAAACACATCCAGTTTGCATTATTCTCTGCATGCAGCACACCATCAGTCTAGCTTTGTTAAATATTATGGCAAAAGATGCTGTTTTTCACTTGTTTAACAAAGGAAATTGTGCTGGAGATCACACAGAAAAGAAAATGTTAACATAGTAAATAAGAGATGTCTGAACGTAGTAAGCGGGTTATGGATGTTAATTCTGAAAAGTGAAATGAAAGAAGACAAGTCAAGCTTAGGTTAAGGTCATTACAAGTTTGCAGTTTGCAAGAGTTCTAATATTGCATTTGGAATCGGGTTATGGATGTGAATTCTGAAAAGTGAAATGAAAGAAGACAAGTCAAGCTTAGGTTAAGGTCATTACAAGTTTGCAGTTTGCAAGAGTTCTAATATTGCATTTGGAATCTGATGATGGCCTATTTAGAGCTGTATTTAGAACTACAAAGCATCATCGATCATGGTCAACCGCTCTGAAGATTAACAAAATAATGAAGATGCATGTGGTTTTAGAGTAGTAATGTTGCAGTGTACAGGGCTTCTATTCCTTTGGCTTGATGCTTTTCATTTGCACTAACTGACAAAACTTGTAAGTAAGACAAGGTACATGTACTTTGCTGTACATGCGTGAATTGAAAATTGTGTAGGGTGTAAATCATCACAAAAATCATGAAATGACTCTTAATGAGATGAGGAACTTGCTTCTTCAAGTATCAAATCAGAAAGCAGTGCTGAAAATTAAGAAATCAGAAAGAAAAGGGGAACGGACAAAGTTGACAAAAGTAGCTGGCATGAACTGTAATTGCGATAGTCAGGTGTATGTGTTTCAGGTGAAGGTTGCTTCCAACTTCATTCTCCATGCTCCACCTGGAGAATTCAATGAAGTCTTCAATGGTAAGTGTTTGTACATGTCAAGTATTTGTTCATGCCAGTTTGCTAAATTAGTGCTGTAAATATTGAACAAAACTTTTGAAACATGACAGAACCCACTTATATGATGTTTCAGGTACAAGATCTGAAAACCATATGTGGGAGAATACCGATAGCTCCATATAGAATAAACGGGGGAGGGGTGGGAGGAGGGACAGATATTTACTTCTTTCAAAATTAAAAGAAAAGAGGTTATTGCCTCATCCTGTCCCCCCATAAACTCATTTCCCTCCCCTCGTCCCAGGTCCACTCAAAAACAAACAGTGATATACCTTGGCACTTTTAGGTCCATTGCTTGGTGTACTGTGCTCTGATTGAAGTCGAACATACTAAAAGAAAATACTGAGTGTGACGGGTCTCTGACATTCCCCCTCATTATTAAAAATATGATTATCATATGCAGGAGGGTATAGACAGAAACATTCACTCTTTCGTAACCAAAATACACTCTCGCATAGGCACACGTACTCTGTCACTCACATCGAGCCCACACAAAGGTGACAGGACACCAATTACATTTCATAGAAAATAATCAAATTTTTTATTTAACTTGACCCCCCCCCCCCCCCCCCCCTCTCCCCCCCCCATCCGTCACTACACAACACGCTTATCTGTATCACACAAAAAATGTTAACATCATAATCACATCCATGTTCTTAAGTTACTCTTACTTAACCAGGAAAGACAACATTCCACTATTCTGATTGCACACTTATAAAGTTAAGAACAAATAAATATTCATAACTTGCCAGCATTCCTTGGTTGACCAGTCAGTTCTCTTGTCACTCAGTGTGACTATGAAGCTGCCACACTGTTGTGTCCTCCCGACTGGCCAAATCACAATAGGGGGACACTGGCAACGTAGCTCAAGTTGCACCTTCGGACTGAGTCTCCCGGACTCCACTGAACTTCACCCTGTCCTCGGAAAGGCTCCTGTTGGCCTCTCCCACAGGTTTTCTCTTGCTGTAAACACCCCACCATTGTCTGGCAGCTCCGTGCCTAGGCCTTAACAGGCTGACATGTCTTGCTGTCTACCGTCCCCACACAGGGGACAGTTCTTCGTGTCGTCGGCTCCGAGGCTACAGCAACCTCCACTGTCGTATGTCCCCACCCAGGAGACAATTCCCTACTGTCATTGGCTTCAAGGCGACAGCAAACCTCTGCTTCTCGCTGTATTTTCTTGAGCCCTCAGCAAGACGGGACGAGTGCACTTCCCCTCAGTGAGTCACACACACTTCCTGGTTTTTTTCCGAGCATCTTATATCCATTCTCAAAGAGAATGAGATCACTAGTTACCTACACTACACACACACACACACCGCAGCTACTAGCACCAAGAAAGACTTGGGTACCAAGTGGTTGATGCATAACCTTCAATTCAAACTCAAGTTCGATTCCCCGAAGCTACCCATTGTACTAACAGCCTGGACTTCTCCACAAGCCAGGACTGATGCTTCAAGTATTTACTACACTCTATAGCCAACAAGGTGCAAAGACTCAACAGGCTGAAACTTCCCCAAAAGTGTTTCTCCCTCAGGACAAGAACAGCTGAATGGTCACTGTGTCCTGCCTGCAGGCTGACGGTCACCCATCGTGACGGTGAATGGCCAGTGGTGGAGGTGGATGCCTTCCCCACCCAGGATCGGCTGGTCGTCTCGTACTTCTTACTACCGCCCTGGACATGCGAATCACCTCCCATGGCTGTTCAGAGCAAGTTACTTTACTTTTAAGACAGGGGAGTTTACAGTTCGTCTGCAGCTGCAGAGGCCAAGCGTGAATGCAGGTCAGGGAAAGCGGTGTTTTCTGCAGGCTGCTCCCCACCAGCCAGCTAACCGCACCGTACACGGAAACTAAATGTCACTGGTGCATAGCTGATCTGGCGGCAATGTGTTCAGCATTGTTGAGAGCAGCCTTTACAAACGGCGCTGTCTGTTTGATAATTAGTGGTTGTCATGAAAAATGTAATATATCTGCACTCTTGAGATGACTGAATTGGTGAATTCCCGACAATTCTTTCATACCAAACTCAACTAGGTTTATTTTCCTGTAGATAACATAGATACAGCATAGAAGCTTGTACACAAGTGGTCAGGCAATATTAGAACAATGACAACACAAACAAAATTGTGCAAAAATAACGTCATGACTTTCTGGATATTTAATTTTCCCTAGTTAACTAGTACAAAAGTTTGATACATGCCTCTGCTCAGACTACAGCAACAAAAAATGTTGGGTCAGAAATGTGTAAGCCTTGTTTGTTCGCCTTTTCACTAAGTGTCTCGCGCAGGACAGAGAAAAATAAAGCTGTGCTCCCAGTAACTCTCCCTCCTTCAGTATACTTCTCCGGGTATTCCCCTCTAGTAATGCCTGAGTTCGCACACTTGAAGAACCCAAGGAAACTGGTCTCTACATCACTTAATTTGCCTAAAGGATGGGAGAACATTCGGCTGACTCGTGACACTGAGAGAGCAACATGTCTAGTAGTAGTACACACAGAACACAGCTTTATATGACGTAAATTCTGTAGCTGAAGACTGTATGGACAGTTTCTGATACTCACTTTTAGAATAATGCATTACTTTTGTTTTTTGCTTTGATTTGATAATGGCTGTATGAGTAAAATAATCTTTTCTCTTCTCTTTTCCCATGCTTTAGTAGATCACATGGAAATGAGGGTATAGTATTTTTTCAAGTTAAAGAAATTTGTTGAGAAATATGCTGAAAATGGTGTGAACACAAACAAAATGATTTTGCAGGTTTCATGATTTGCTGGTTATCAGCAGTATTATTACATGCAGTTTGACTAAAATTATGTCAACTCCATCAGACTGACAAGATCAGAATTGCTGTCACTGTGTCAGTCACCGAGTCATTAACTTAACTCAAGCACACACTTCATGAAAATAGTTTGGTCTAGGACCATAAGAGTATGCTTCCTTTGAGAGCTTTCACATCATCTAATAGCGAAAGTGTGTCCGTAATGATGACACCAGTAAAATCTGACACCACATTCCTGTGGTTAGATCGAATGGTGAGGAAAAAGGATACTGTGGTTGAAGTGCACACCCCCTCATTTCCCTGCATTGCACCTGCTTAGATTTAATTCAGTCCATACTGCTATCGTCAAAGTCTCCCCCCACCACCTCTCTCCCCCCTGCTTTTATAAATGTTCAGTTCAGCCCTGTACCCATTAACGTTTTTTTTATTGGAGATGTAATTAGTCCTTTTTTTTATGAGATTAATCAAAAGTACTGTTTACCAGGCCAAATTAACACTTCTGAAAGTATGATTGACTGACAGAAAGTAACCAAATTTTCCCACAGGCATGGAAACTTGTGCCATTGGCCCAGCTTCTCTCTTAATTGTTTATTTTAGGTACATATGTTATTTCTCTTTTTCTTTTTCCAGATGTACGGATACTATTAAATGATGACAACCTGCTGCGAGAACAAGCGTCAGGGTGAGTGTTACCTCTAAAGTTGGCTGTGTCAGACTGCAGTGTTTCCACTCTGAAAGGCATATGATTTCCACACGGGTGTAAATTGTGTGGAGCAGTGAGTATTTAGTTTGTTTTAGGCGTGTCACAGGATGAATCACCCATGGCAAAATGCCACTGGTGGGAGCATTTTCATGGGAAATATAAACTACTACCTGACTGCTGCAGAACAATCACTGAGATTCAACACCTGTGTTTTTAACTGTGTCTGGTGTTACTCTCTGTGTGTGTGTGTGTGTGTGTGTGTGTGTGTGTGTGTGTGTGTGTGTGTGTGTGTGTGTGTGTTTTCCATGTGGTATCATGCCTGCAGATTTTTCAAAAGGCTTAGGAATAAGTCAGAAGTGAACGTTTTGCCGTGTTGAGAAGTTGAAGATTGCCTGTCGATGTCCACTCTCCTTTGGTGTTTGATTCTAGTGAAGCATAATCACACTTCTGATGGTAGCATCATTTGGTTTACTGGTTTGTGATCTGAAATCCAGGTAATAGGCTAAATTCAAGCACTATGGAATAGCTTTAACACTTAATTCTTGCAGAAGACTTTTAGATGAGAAACATGGTGACTTCCATATAGTTTGGGCTTAAAGCAGGGTCTGACAGAATGTTAAGTGACATCAGTAAGGATAAGTGTTCGAGTTTAACTTCAATAGTTTTTAATGCAGAAGAAAACATAGGACCAGAACAGGGCAGAGAATGGATTTGGAACTGTAAGTGATTTTGACCCAGCAAGGTAAATTGCAAATAATCACACAAGGTGAAAAGTAACTCCGATATAATAAACAGTATAACACAGACATGTAAATTTTCAATATGTCTTCTTCAGACATAACAAAACTGCACAAAACAGCACTCCCCTGACAGCAGTTAGCATAAAAAAAATGGCAATGCATGAAAAGGGAAGGAGAAATGAGCGCAGTCAGAAGACAGAAAGCAAGAAAGTGAAGGGGGAGCAAGAGAGAGAGAGAGGAGAGGAGAGAGCAGATGGAAATGAGATGGGGATGGGGAGAGCAGAAGGGGGAGGACGGAGAAAGAGAGGAGTGGTTGCACGAAGCAATATGTCAACAAGTCAATACAAACATCTTATGTGATAAACAAACAAGGAAAGTAAATTGCTATATAAACTTTTCAACCACATGTAATATCACAAAGTAAACTATTGGAGTGTGGTAACACCTGTAGGTCAAAAAATACCCCCCCCCCCCCCCCCCCCCCCCCCCCTTTTTCTTTTTCCCTAGTAATACTGCAGTTTGTTTTAATTAAAAAAAAAAAAAATTTTATTCAACTGTACACAAAAGCTGCCCAACTCCTGAATACTAATAAAATTGAAGGTAATGTGGTAGCCTGTTGTATAAAATTTAGAGGAAAAAGGTCATAGATCAACTTCTGTCAGAAGTTGTGTGTTCCACACCTTTCAGTCCTTCTGAATTTTTTTACAGGAACTTCAATATTAGGGAAGGCAAAGTCCAAATTTGCAGTTAAAAAAAAAAAAAAAGAAATCCGGAATTAAAATGGAAAGTATGAGAATTTTTTTTTTTTTTTTGAATAGGATGAAAGATTGCTGAGTGGAGTAAACAAGATATTTGTGAATGATTGTCAGCAGGTACTTGCAAAAAAGATGTCTGTGAATGATTGTCAGTAGGTACATGTAGTGGATGATTTGTTATCATTTTTGAATCTCCACTGATCTATCAACTAAGCAGTCAGGAGTCAGTGTAAAACCCTCCAGGTTCCTGGAGTTGGACTCCAAAGGAATGGTAGGTATGCTGTGTTGAGATTGTCTTGAATGTCAACATGACCGCAAGATTGATATGAATTACTATGAGTAATGAGATGGCAGTTCTCAGAGGACGTAATCTGACATTTTGAAGGTTGAACCTGTGGCTTTTTTTTTGTTTTTTTTTTTTTGTTAAATTCATGTTGAGTATGTTGTTTTAGTCATCCAAAAAGTTAACATTTTTTTCTGTAGATGTTAAAGTTTTTCTTGTACTAAAAGTGAATCAATAAGGTTGCTTCTCTCTTCACACAAACTGACAAAGGAAGAATCTTTTTTTGTCCCACATCAGGGACTGAAGAAAAACAACAATGAAAAGATACCTAGATACTAGTGGTAGGTGTGGTTATCATAGATCATACTTCTTTGCAGTGATGTGTATATGATAATGTTATACTGTTGTGGGCAGCTGCCCCCTGGATTGGAGAAACAGTGCTTTTACTTGCATGTCATTTATTGCCATTATCATGGGGATCTTTGCAGAGCATTTGCCCAGTACAACAGGGACCAGTTCACTCTCCATGTAAAGTGGAGGGCTCTGATTTACAGGTCAGTCAGGTTATTTTGGTGTGTGTGTGTGTGTGTGTGTGTGTGTGTGTGTGTGTGTGTGTGTGTGTGTGTGTGTGCGCATGTGTGTGTGTGTGCGCGCGCATGTGTGTGTGTATGTGTGTGTGTGTGTGTGTGTGTGTGTGTGTGTGTGTTTGTGTGTGTGTGTGAGTGTGTACAAGAGTGCGTGCGTGAGTGTGTGTGCATGTTTGTTTGAATGACGTGGGATACTAGTACTGGTAGTAGTAGTGTTTTGTTCAAGTTTGTGATGAATAATACAATAGTTGTTCCTGTGTGAATTTTGCAAGCAAGTGACCATGTAGCGATGAGATGTTTGTCAAGTCTGAGCTTGTGCTTGGATTTGTGTGCCAGTTGATACGTGCGAGCGCGTATGTCCCTCTTTATCCTCTAGACACAGTCAGCAAACTGCCAACTGCGCATATAGAAGAAACTTGGTGAATGGAAAGGAAATCTGAAAGGACCTGTTACAGCAAGAACCACCAGGCCTACTCCCGCCCTCCCCTTCCTGTGCCCCAAATCCAGTTGATCTGTGTGGGGTTTATCAGCACGCTGCTACCTGTCAGTTCCACTTGCCTCCACTGAGGACCAGCTGATCTCTGTTGTTGTCTCCTGCTGTTTCTGCCTTTGTGGCTCCTTTATCCTTGGTTTTGTTCTAGGTAGTCTTTAAGATTTTTTTTTTTTCCCAATCACAGTTGATGATTGTTGTGATCTCCTGTCTAGCGGTGACTAGTTTAGTGGTTACTGAAACTCTGCACAGTGTCCACAATGGACTGTGGCTGTGATCTCCTGTCTAGTGATGATTAGTTATTGAAAGTCTGCACAGTGTCCACAATGGACTCTAGCTGTGATCTCCTGTCAAGTGGTGACTAGTTACTATAAGTTAGTAAAACTCCTCACATTGTCCACAATGGACTCTAGCTGTGATCTCCTGTCTAGTGGTGACTAGTTAGTGAAACTCCGCACATTGTCCACAATGGACTCTAGCTGTGATCTCCTGTCTAGTAGTGACTAGTTAGTGAAACTCTGCACATTGTCCACAATGGACTCTAGCTACGCATTCAGTTTTATGGATTTTTGGAAATGCAGTTCTTGATTTTCTAGCGCGGTTATGTTCTTCATTAATGTTTTTCATAAGTGTTTTACTTTTGTTATTGCTGCTGTGTTGTTGTTAGCAAGGTGGTGTAGATAAAGGGTAATGACTTTAATGTATTCAAGGTAGCATCTGTTTTGCTGTTATGTTGTCAACTGTGGAAACTATTGAAGATAATGGTTGACACCATTTCTTTCTATCTTTTTTGTTTTGTTGTCTCATTAGTGATGACAGTCCTGTTAGGGCCCTGTGTAGCAGCATCCTGGACTATAGTGAAACTGAAACTAGCTGATCTCAGCATGCCCTTGTACAGAAGTAGGCTGAAAAACAAAAGACAGTTAAATAATTCTGGAAGAGGCAAACAACAACAACAACAACAGCAACAACAACAAACTCCTGCTGGTTCTAACTAGCAACGTAGCATTCTGGGAAGAAAGGAATGGTTGTGTTTATAGGATTGGACACAAGATCTGGCAGATGTGCTATGGATGGCTTCTTTGCTTGACGGGGGCAGGGGCAGTGTTGGTCTTGGTCAATGCAGAATGTCACTGCTGACTTTCTGAAGCATGGTCAGGCTTGATAACCTCTTTAATGTTGAAGTGTAAGCTACTGCAGTTTGCCAGTTAGACATGGCCAAGACTGTTTTGTCAATCAGGCGTGGCCAGGATTGTCAGTCAGGCAGAACCAAGGTGGTTGAAGTTTTATGGTGGTGATTGACGACGAATCTAGTGGCTTTTCATCAGACCACTCTGCTCTCGTCAGTGTTAGAATTATAAATTCGTTATTTCAACAGTCCAGTGAAGATGCTCTGTGCCTTTTGGTTTGGGGAGAATTAGAACGTAGGGAGTCAAAAGAGCAAAGTCTTCCGTGGTGCCCCAGCGGTCTTCAAGACTCCAGGACAGTGATAGGTAAGTCAAAAGGGAGAGAATCTGAATACTGTTGACGTAGGAAATAAGAAAAGGTCGATGTGTTCAAGTGTAGGTATGAACGTCTGTCTTGGTCGGTGAGATACTGACATCTTGGGTCATAATAGAGACTCTTCCGGGCAGTGCTGGCGCAGAGTGAAGGGAGAGGAGAACAAGTCAAAAGGAACTAGAAGCTGAAAGACTGGTCAGTCAGGGATGGGTGTGGGGTGGGTGATACACGAAATTAGATTTAGTTGTTCAAGATTTATATTTTCAGTTTTATCAAGGAAGTGTCACTGCCTAGGAATTAGGCTACGCATGCTATTCCTTATCTGCTAAACCATGGGATCACAGAGTTCAGAGTTTACAGGTAGATGACGTAAATAAATGAGTGACAAATAGAAACATTGCTAGTACAGTGTAACAGGAAAAGACATGGGAAGAAGAACTCACTGACAACAGTGAGCAGATACCGTATTCATGCAGATTCAGGAGTTTTGTCATGGAGATGGTATTTCAGGTTTTCGATTTAGGGATGATGGGATGGTAGGGTTAGTTCGATAGAGGGTGGGAATAGGGCAGGGTGGGTGTTTTTATTCAAATCTGATTTCTTCTTCCACTTTTCCATATGCTGCTGTACTCTCCTTGAGTCCTTTCTATCAAATTTTCCTTGAAAATCCTTGATAAGTTTTTTGGTTGGTCATAAGTCATTGTTTTTTTTTTTTTTTTTTTTTTTTTTATAGAAGGATATCCTGTATTGGTTTTTCTTTTGGGACAAGATTGAATGAATAATCTACATAGATTTCCTTGAATGAATTTGTTCTCTACAAATAGTCTCAAAACAATCATTCAAAGGATGTAAAATATTCGGTAAAAAAGTATATGAACTTAAAAGAGAAGCAACAACCAGATTAGTGCATAGAAATTAACCATCAGGGTATTTTTGTTTTACAGAATTTGCTGTAAGTGTTAGGCTCCTGTGTTTCATCTATCCATGGAATTTCGGAACACTTTCTTGAGAAGTCCTGGAATCTTTTTCCAATAATTTATGCGTGAACCATGTGATTGCAGGCATTGATTACAGAACACGGGGACCAAGGTTATGGGAAATTTCTTGATCCCAGAACCAAACAGACCTTCAGGTGAGACCTACTGTTGTATTGCATGTACTTTAGTTATGGTGGTTTGCAGCACATTCTTAACGGTGACTCTGAAATAATTGAAAGGCACGGTCAGCAACTGGCAAAAATATCTTCAGTATGTTGCAGGTTGTTTACTGATTAAAAACGAAGGCATCGAAAGGCACGGTCAGCAACTGGCAAAAATATCTTCAGTATGTTGCTGGTTGTTTACTGATTAAAACAAAGGCATCGAAAGGCACGGTTAGCAACTGGCAAAAATATCTTCAGTATGTTGCTGGTTGTTTACTGATTAAAACAAAGGCATCGAAAGGCACGGTTAGCAACTGGCAAAAATATCTTCAGTATGTTGCTGGTTGTTTACTGATTAAAACAGAAAGTGACTTGAGTATTTATTTCTGTATTGGTTGGTGGTGTTTTTTTTTTTTTTTTTTTTACATGCATTGTTATTATTTTTTTCTTTTGGCAGAGAATATTTCTCATTGAAATAATAAGTCTGTATGACTTTATAGATAGTACAATGTTTAGAAATGTTTTATGATGCTTTTGTGTTTGTATTTTGCTATTTTCTTGAAAAATAATAGTCTGTATGACTTTATAGATAGTACAATGTTTAGAAATGTTTTATGATGCTTTTGTGTGTATTTTGCTTGTGCTAGATAGTTGTAATGAACCGGAGTAGAGATGGCTAGAGTTGAAAAAGGAAAAAGGGGGGTAGGGTAAAAGGGTGATGGAGGCTGACCCCACAGGAACACAGACAGAGCCCAGTCAGTTACATGCAATTTCTTTCCTTTTTCTTTCTTTTTTTTACATGAAAGGCTAAACAAGAAGACAATGCTTGAAAAGACACAAGATGGAATATTTGAAGCAATGTGGTGAGCAAAATGATGAAGGAACAGCAGATTTATAGTGTAGTCAGTATGCAAAGGAAATAACAGACGGTTAACCATTAAGCTGACACTGCTGTTAAACCAGCTGTTATCCCATGTGGCTTTGTGTCGACTCTGTGAAGTCACAAACACAAACTTTTTCATGAGCACAATGGGCTGAGAGTTCAGTCTTTAGGACCAATTATTTACAGATAGACTTCCTAACAGCCATTAAATACAATGGTAAGACAGCACCTTACAGCCATTATATACAATTAGTGTTAGTGGAAGGCTAATACTGTAAACAAAGCGGGAAACAAAATTAATTAAAGTTCTGTATGCCCACTCTTGAATTAGCGAAGTTAGGAGATGGATATGTCGTATTGAAAGCTTCACTTGAACGAAGAAGCTTAGTGAGGTTATGAATTAATAATAGTCCTCTCAGAACTCCCTGTAGCAGCACAAACGATTTTTAAGTGATGAATGCGCATCAGGCGAACAACAGTTTTCATACAAGATAGCGGTCATAAACAGTGAGAAAGTAATAAGAATGAAAGAGCCTACCAAGTAACACAGCAGCTGTGAAATGTGTTTGCAACAGATACAGATTTATGCAGGCCAAGCAGACACTGACGTGATAGGGCCTAGTTGACAGCACATGTAAAATGAACAGCACAGTTCAGTGATAAACGAAGCAAGCCCATGCTTGTATAGCGACTGAGACAGTGACGCAATTACTGCTTACCTGGACTTAAGGAGAGAGCCTGGCCCATGCCAGCATATGTACGACACAGACCTGAGCAGCGAGGCACTGACTTGACAGCTTAGATCAAAACAATAAATCCTTGCAGAACACAGGATAGATAAGCAGGAACAGTTTGAAATAATGATTGCCGTTCATATAACTCTGGTCTGTTTTTGCTTCATAAGAAAGTAGTGGATGACACTTGCTTAATGGCTAGTTTACAAAGCAATGATATATTTGCACTGTTGCAGACAAGTTGAAGGGCACAGTGATAGGAGAATGAAATAAGTAAAAAGATCTGAGATTGTGAAAACAGAGAAACCAGTGTTAATGAAAATCTTCATGTTTTCTATTGTTTCAGACTTAACTGCAGAATGCTGTGAAAACCAAAAAGATCAGTGCTAGTTTTTAGGTGATCAATGTAGTTGTTAGTAAATTACAGTTAAAGTGCCTTTTAAGGGGCAGCATTAACAGATTTTAATTTTAAGTTTCTCAAAACTGAACCGGCCAATTAGATTGTGATACTACAGTTTAATAATTGGATTCAAGACGAATCGTTGATGTGCGACATGTATAGTTTCCCAATCTAGATGTGTAAATAATTAATCAAATAGAAGTGCTACAAAATACACCTTGGCTAAAGTAAGCAGGTCGAGTTGCCTGCCACTAAATGCAAGTGCAAGTAGCTATCTGACAATGGAAATAGCTTTGAAATGATTGATTCTCTTTGATTTGTTTGCCAGAACATAGAAATAAATGGTATGCAAGTGCTCTGTAGTGATGATAGTACAACAGCTTAAAGAATTTTGACATAAGTGAAAGTAGTAGAATGATGCAGTCATAAGCATGAAAGCACAATGGGAGTTCAGGTCAGTCTCAGGGCGCCTGTACTGTAAAGCAATAGTAATTCATTCATATACATACAGGGGGCATAGATTAGGCTGTAAAGAGGACAAAAGGCTTTTCATTAGTGTGGTGGGGATTCAGTTTTAAATGTCTGTTGTGCCATTGTCTATGGTAAGTGGGTCATTGGGTCACTGGTCACTGTGTTGTGATGAAGCAGAATAGGGGTCAGCTATGAGAGACTGTACTGAGCAGAGTGAGCTTGGTTACGTGTTTAAATAATGTGTGTGTGTGTGTGTGTGTGTGTGTGTGTGTGTGTGTGTGTGTGTGTTCCTTTTTTTTTTGAAAAAAAAAAGTGTTGACATTCTTTTCATATTGTTTTTTTTAAATGTCAGTACATCTTTGAGTTAATCTGACAATAAATTGCTTTTAGTCAGTCACTGTGTGCGTGTGGCATGCAAGCAGACACGAATGCATACTTGTATGCATGAGCATGCATGCATGAATGTACACAGATGGGTCTTTTGCAGTTAGGTGGCTTGAAATTGATGACAAAGGTATCACACTGGACTCCGGTTACACATTTCACCTTCGTTGTTTATCTCATCAGTCCTTAGTGAACAACAGAGAGGTTTACTGTACCTACAAAGTGATTTTTTTTTTCCCCACCTAGGTATGACCATTTACGGAAGGAGGGCAGCGACTTCCAGCCTGCGGAGGTAGACAAACAAGCGGAGCCTTGGCGGGCAGCCGTGGAGGGGGCCATGACCGAGTATGTGCAGAACCACTACCCCCATGGTGTGGTCACTGTGTACGGCAGCACTGCTGATGGCAACATCACTCTCATTGTGTGCATTGAGAGCCACCAGTTCCAGCCCAGGAACTTCTGGTAAGGAAACAGTGTCATCTCGACAATGAGGGTGATGGTTGTGGTGATAATGGTTATGATTTGTTAGGGTAGGGAAAAAGATGGAAATGGTTGTCATGATGATATCAGTGATAAGTATTTCTTTGAAAATTAGGGGGTCAGGCTCAGTGCGAAAAACTAGTTTTGAAATTTTCAGGGGGTCGCAAAAATATTCAGGTGTCACACTTTATAAGTGCTAGAAAATCTACACACACACACACATGCACGCACACACGCATGCATGCATGCATGCACACACACATGCACGCACGCACGCAGGTGAAAGAGAGTGAGACAGAAATGGATGGAAAAAAAAGAGGTGTGATAACAAAAGTTAATAAAACACTCCAGATTATGCCGAACACAATTTTTCCAGATTCATGTTCCAATGTGAGAAAAGTGTTACCAACTGAAGCTCATAAATATGAACTCTGACAATATCAGGATTGTAACGGTGACACTTGATATGTGGCATATTCTCTTCGAGTATCATCACAGAATTTCCACTGTATGAACCATTCCTGTCAGTGTTGCTTGACCATATGTAATTGCTTGACCATATGTAATTGCTTGACCATATGTAATTGCTTGACCATATGTAATTGCTTGATCATATGTAATTGCTTGACCATATGTAATTGCTTGACCATATGTGATTGCTTGACCATAGTGTAGCCGCCATGCAATGAGCATCAGAAGCCTGATAACATACAAGTGGTGAAAGATGAATACTTTTAATCTTTGATGAAACAGTTTATCGACTTCAGTCGTGGAACGGCGAAAATGCTTTTACATGACATGCTGGTTGGGAGTTGTGATGTCTACAGGAGAAAATCATTGCGTCACAGCAAAGTTTGGTATGTTTTAGTGATGCAGCAGCCTGAATTCTTGTGCATCAGATGGGAATTTGATGCATCAGAGACACACATTTGTGCATAAGAATTATCACTGGATATTGATGATTTGTTGGGCGATGGGAATGTTTGCGATGATTTATTATGACTGTCGTAATGCAGGCAATGATTTTGTTATGGTAAGAAAGGATTGCCATCATCAATGATGACGCTGATGATTGCTGTGATAATTTGTTTAGGAAATGATTGTGATGGTGACGACGATAGTTTTGACAGCGGTGATGATTTGTCGGGGTGGAAAAGGTTGTGATGATGATGATTGTCGTGAGAAAGTTTATGACCTGTCAGCATAAGGAAACAATGGTGATGATGATGACGATGAGTATCAAGACTGTCATGAGGATGGTGATGATTGTCATGATGGTCATGGCTGTGGTCATTATTCTAAAGGCTAGAGAATAAAGGTCATGGTAATTGTCAAGATGATGTTTATAATGGTCATGATGATGATGACCATGGTTTAGGGTAGGATCAGACGTTGAAAATGTTGATGAGGAGAAGGAGGATTTGTCATCTGCCGTAACAGTCTTTTTTTTCCTTCTCAGTTCATAAAGTCCAGAGCAGATAGGGTTATAATGAGGATCACAAGTTCTCTGGGTCAGAATGCCTGTCAGTTTTTGCAGCAAGAGTCATGTGATGACAGTAAGACTGAGACATTGATCAAGATCATATGCACGACACACCATAAACATCAAGAATTAATAGTATTCAGTAAACAAAACAAAATATAACAAATGCTGGAAATGATATTCAAGAAAAAGGAGATACTGACTGTCAGAATGACATGACTTAATTCTTTGGTAATTATCTTTCAGACATTGGATGCTGACCTTGAAATCACTTGATCAGTTCTCCTTGATTTTCTCAAAGTGGTGTGTTACAGGGGTACCTTTCCCAAAACTCAGAGAGGTAACATTCAGTTTTAAATGCCCTTCACCATTAGAAAGAGCTTGGATGTCTATGCTCAGGACCTTTGAGAAAGTAAAGGTGACCCACTATTGACAAGAGTCTTATTTTGCAGCAGCAGGTGCTCAGATGCATGGCGGTGTGTGTGTGTGTGTGTGTGTGTGTGTGTGTGTGTGTGTGTGTGTGTGTGTGTGTGCATGTAAGTGTATGTGTATATGTGTATGTATGTTTGTGGTGTGGGTGTGCATGTGTCCATGTGTGTATTTGTGTGTGTGCGCATGTGTGTATGTGTGTGTGTGTGCATACGCACATGCGTGTGTGTGTGTGTACATGTGCATGTGTGCGCATACATGTATGTGTGTGTCTGTTTATGAGTGTGTACAGCAGTAGACTCCTACTTCATGACAATGATGTGTTCAGGAACGGGCGATGGCGATCCCAGTGGTCCGTCACTTTTCCAGAATCCGGTGGCTCTGCTGAGTGACTGGAGTGCTGAAGGTGCAGGTAGGTTGTCTCCCTTGGCTTTAGACCTGAGTGGGGGGGGGGGTTGTTCCTCCAGATCAGTGACAACACCTTGCGTTGTGAAAAGGAGATGAGCTTAGTCATAGACCAATCATTATATGATAAGAGTCCTTTGAGAATATGCATTTCGTTTTCTACAAAAAAAAGAAGTAGACCTGAGTGTCCCTTTTTTTTTTTTTCTCCAAATGTTGGACATTTTGCCTTTGTACAAGTGCTACTGACACTGCCATGTATTCTTTGTGAAGAGAAAACTGAGTGTTTGTTCAGCTGAAGCTGGTGCTGAGTTCGAATAAATTTGAGTGAGTGATGCATCAGATGGGCAGCTATATAGACGCTATTTATGGGACTTGATTAGTCTCGACTGAAGTATTAGACCAAGGAAAATGCAATACTCAAAGATCGAGTGGAGAACAGAACATCCTTGGGTTTTCTGCATGCTACATTGTAATTTACTCTACCAGAGAATTGCCCCAGGACCCAGTGGGGCCTTGGCCTAGTTTCTGAAGTTTTGAATCTCCAGCAATTCAGCCTGACTTCACAAATCTTTTTTTCTTGTTTCTATCTGGCAAAGGTGAGACACAAATTCACTTGCTCTGAGATGGACATTTTGTGTGCGTGTGAGTTTGGTGGTGTGCAATATTTCTGTAAAAGCATTGCATAGCTATTTAAAACATGTTTCATTTCTTCGCTGTCATTTGTTGGACAGTTCTGCTGTATGTGATTATAATCATATGTACAGTTGTTTTGATTCTCTTCAGGTTCACTACTATGGACGGCAATGTGCAGTTAGTCAGTTCCAAAGAAATCAAGGAGAACTTGAAAGTCACAGTGAGTAATACGTCTCTCTCTCTCTCTCTCCTCTTTCCTTGCAGTTACCTAAACACACACACTCTCTCTCTCTCTCTCTCTCTCTCTCACACACACACACACACACACACACACACACACACACACACACACACACACACACACACACACACACACCCTTGTCAACAATTTTTTCAGTGCATTTGAGAGCTTCACATCTGGTTTTCATGAATTACAAGTTCGCTGCATAATGTTGGTCAAATTTGAAATCAGTGTGAAACTGAAAATGAGTTTTTGATTGCATTTTGCTGGGGTTTTATTCATTTATTTATGTATTATTATTATTATTTTTTTTTTTTTTTTGCCGTCTCTGTTTTTGTGCCTGTCACTCAGGCTGTACATCAGTATGCCAGTCTAACTGTTTTAATGTTTCTGTTTCCTTGTCTGTCTGTCTCTGTACAGGACATACATTCAGGCTGTGGTCAGTCTGATATGAAGGATAACAAATTTTCATTTTGGGTCAAAGGCAGTTCAAGTATTCAGTAATGGCCATATCACACAAGTGAGGACAGTTAGTCATCAAAATTCTAACGCCAGAGTAGTCATCAAAATTCTAAAGCCAGAGGAGTCATCAGAATTCTAACGCCAGAGTAGTCATCAAAATTCTAAAGCCAGAGGAGTCATCAGAATTCTAACGCCAGTAGTCATCAAAATTCTAACGCCAGAGTAGTCACTGAGTCAGCTCTCCAACACATTCCTGTTTTTCATTGTTTTTCATTGTATATTGCACATGTGCTGAATGGATGATATAACAAAGTATACCAGAGAATTGCCCCAGGACCCAGTGCATAAGTGCTGTGAAAGCATAAAAACAATTTATAGGCATTGACATACACTCACCTTCCAGCTTTTTCATATAGAACATGGCAAAGGCAAGAAATGGCAGGTAAGTTCAAAATACCAAACACTGCTCATTTATTCAGATATCGATCAAGTATCTCACTTTTAAGATATGGAAAAAAAAATGCTCCAAATTGTGACCTTTTGAATGTAGTTCACGTAGTTTTGAAACAAGTCTGAAGATGGAAAATTTTGTTCTCTCTTTGTACAGTTGCTCGAATGAAAGTTTGGAAGTGTTTAACTTTAACATTGTTGAAATGATGAAGCTAGGCCGAGTTAGAGATCAGATCTGCACTGAACTCTTTTTGCAAGGGTTGTCACCTACACAGAAAGGGACCTAGTATGGGCAGGTTGGCGGCAGTGTGTGTTTGAACCAATCTTGTGAACAGGCCTCCCTACATTTGCCAGGCAACTTTATTCTTTTTTTAAAAATTTCGTCACGATCGCTATATTTATTCAGATGCATTTATTTCCCACTTTGTTGAAATGCACAGGATGCATATGCCAATGGAACTACATTTGTTTAGTCTGCAGTGGGTCTTCACTTTTAAATTTTAGTATTTGACTGCAAGTTTACAGTTATCATGAAAATGTAAACAAGCTCTGCATACTGTGTCAAAAGCAGTCATGAAATCGAAAGCCATCATGTTAATGACTTGTTGGCATGTGCACATGTCAGCATACACATTCTGCTGACAGTGTGGGGTATTACCTTTCATGGCTTCCCTCCTGCCATGTGCTAGCAAACAATTATAAACCTGAAGAGTGCCATCGTTTATTTTTTTTTTCCCCCACAGATTTCCAGTTTAAGTTTTCTTGTGATGAGTTTTCTAATATTTTAATTGCATGTTTTGCGAATGTTTGTCGGAAAGTATGTGGCATTGTGAGTAAACAGATTATTGACATTCGTGTATCATCTGTGGTTGAGTGTGTGTGTGTTTGTGTGTGTGTGTGTGTGTGTGTGTGTGTGCACACAAAAAAAAAAGCCTCACCCAAATTTTTGTATTGTATGCATTTTCTGGTAATTGCAGAAAGAGCCAGCGACAGCAAAGGCTTTCCAAAAGATAGTATTTGATTCTGAGAGTGAATATCAGGTAAGTGAAAGTTGACTCATCCCACAATTAACAAAATGTGACATCAGACTTCAGGACGTAGAATTTCCTCATGACCTATTGTTGAGTTAGCTTCTCTGCCCCCCAGCATCCCCCCCCCCCCCCCCCCCCCCCCCCCATTTTATTCATTTTATTTGTAATCTTGTCTGTTTGGCACTACCTACCTGTTGTGCATCTTTATACATATGTGCGTGAAATAAGTAGGGGAATCAACTTTACAGACATAATGAAAACAGAACATTTTCATTATTATTGTATCAACTTTACAGACATAATGAAAACAGAACATTTTCATTATTATTGTATCAACTTTATAGACATAATGAAAATGGAGCATTTTTATTATTATTTTTTCAACTTTACAGACATAATGAAAACAACTTGTTATTATTATTGTATCAACTTTACAGAAATAATGTAAAACGGAACATTTTTATTATCATTGTATCAGCTTTACAGACAGAAGGAAAACGGAACATTTTTTATTATTATTGTATCAACTTTACAGACATAATGAAAACAGAACATTGTTATTATTATTGTATCACATTTTTATTATTATCATATCAACTTTACAGACATAATGAAAATGGAACATTTCTATTTTTATTGCATCGACTTTACAGTTGTAATGAAAACAGAACATTTTTAATATTATTGAGTATACTGAGACTTTACAGACATAATGAAAACAGAATGCTTTTTTTTTTATTGTTATTGTGTATACTTGAGACATTATTTCAGCCCATGATGTGTTGATTTGTGGTGTGTTGACCTGTCACGGCTGTGTCATGATTAGCCTAGCTCGGTTGTCTGTGTATGCGCTTGTGTTTGTGTATAAATGTGTGTGTGTGTCTGTATTAGATCTTAACTTTGGCTTTATTCTGTCAGTTACAAACACTAGCGCACCAAAACTTGGCTGAACGTTGAGTTATGGATTAGAGCTTTCCAGCTATCCCCTGCGTGAAGACGTCGCCAAAAGGAAAAGAATTTGTAAATGAATGAATGATGTTTTTTTGGTAATAATTTCAATGTTGCATGATTGACATTTTTATACATTGTGATTAGTTACAAGTATTGCTTTGTCACATTTATAAAAATGTTGAAAATAAATGCTTATGAAAACATTGTAACAGTGGTAAGTAACTTACATTCTGTCATATTCTGTCAAGATCAGACTACTCGATGTAGTTTCCGCCTTGCAGAAGAAGCGCATGTCTAAATGAATATCTCACTAATATTTACCAAAGTTTCAGGATCACACCTTGTTTTACGATATGATATGATAAGGGCAGTCGCAGTTTAATTTCAGGATTGGAAAGATGGCACAATTCAGTTAAGCATCGGGAATCCCTACCATGCTTGCACTGTGATATCAGTTCATCATAAATTTGCTTTTCTGACTGGAATGAAACAAAGTTTAATGATAACCATAAAAGTGGGGAAATCCAGAAAGGATGGGTCAAATAAGAGACTTCAACATATTTGTCATGTTTGGACTGAAATGTGTACATGAGGAAAGGGACATAAGTCAAAGAAAGATGGCCTGTCTGTCGTTAGTCTGTAATTTGCGTGTCTTTTTTTTTTTTCACCTCTTGGGTAACCCAAAGTAAGTAAGAGAGGGTGTTCCCAATGTTCTTCAGCCCCCAACCACGGTTCCCCATCCCCACTCTTCCTCTTTCATCACATGTGCTGTGCGTCTTGAATCTAGGCAAATTGCCTTTCTTTTTGCTTGTATGTTTTCATTTTGATCATTGTCAGGGATATTATGCGACTTTTTGGTGTTGATCTCTTCTGTTTAAGACAAATCACCAGTTGCAACAAAATATGAGACACACACACACACACACACACACACACACACACACACACACACACACCCTATCACACACACTGTCTCACACACACACACGCACGCACACACACACACACACACACACACACACACACACACACACACACACACACACACACCCACATCACACCCACACTGTCTCACACACACACACACACACACACACACACACACACACACACACACACACACACACACTAACGCAGCTGACTTGTACACATGCATACACACTCACACAAAAACATGCACAAGTATGCACACACATACACACACACCAGTAATAACAAAGATGCATTTGAGCAGTTGTAACAAGCCATCACAAACTTGGGCCACAAAAGACTAGGATATCCATAAACATTGGCAAATAACAAATCCCTAGGTAATCGAACATCAGAATACCCAGACCAGACACATGCAAGCAGTCGCATATAATGGAACAAGAAGAGAAACATTGATCCGTAGACAATAGAGTAATCAAAATAGACACAGAGAGGCATTGATCAGATTTATCTTGTTATTAAAGCCAATCCCTAGATGGTGTGATGCATTAATATCATCGTTGTTAATAATCGGGGGGGGGGGGGGGGGGAACAAAAAATAAGAGAAAAAGGAAAAATAAGTATAGCTTTTTTTTTTTTTTTGTTAACCAATGAAGAAGGCTTGTATAGCTCTCAAATAAAACTAAAAAGGGGGGGGGGGTGCTTCCTAACCTGCATGCAACAGAGTTTCTTCCCTTTCTAAAAAAACAAACAAAAACAAACCCCCCCACCTCACCCCCCACCGTCTCCCCCCCCCCCCCCCCCAAAAAAAAAAAAAACAAACAAAAACAACCACCAGAACAGCCAGTTCCCTAACCAAAGTTTTATTCCCCTGTCCATTGATTTCATGAACCGAGAATATGTTTAATTGAAATCCAAATCCCTCTATATGAATGTATGTCATATGTGAGAAAATGGGTAATGTGGCTAAATTATTGTTTATTTGCTGTGAATGTGTGTGACCACAAATTAATTTCTCAAATTGAGATAATAAAGTTTACTTGACTTGACTTGAAAAAAAAAAAAAAAAGTCTGAAGTGTAATGCATTGTTTTCCATTAGAGCAGTCACATTGGTTGCGCAATGACAGTAAAGTCTTAAAATCTTCCCACCCCCATTTTGCACCCAGTTTGAAGAGAGTGTTCCTTCTTCCTTTTCATTGTCCTGAATGTTGTTCGCCTTGCCTGAAGAAGACTGAAAGAGGTTGAAACGCGTCATGGTCTGTCTCGTCACTTGTTTGTCTTTGATTTCGAGGAAGAGTAATATTTCTTTGAACGATGGACCCGGTCCGTTTTCAGGAAGCCTTGTCAGCAAACTACCAAACCATGTCCGACACCACCTTCAAGGCCTTGCGCCGGCAACTGCCCGTCACCCGCACCAAGATCGACTGGAACAAGATACTCGGTTACAAGATAGGAGGAGAACTTAAGAATTGATTCCCGTCTCCCCCTCTTCTGGTCTTGCCATGCTCACCATGTGTTAGCATTAAAAACAAGTTGTGTCCTGAAGTTGGTTTTTGGTCCCTCCTCCCCACCTGTGTTTCCGGAGGGCGTTGGGGGAGGGTCTGTTTGTCATTTGTAGGCTGGCTTGACTGGACTCAGTGCTAGGACGCTGGTGGTTTATTTGTTTGGTTTCAATTGATGTTACAGGCTGCTGTCTTGCAGCAGGTCAAGGTTATACACTCTGGGGGGGGGGGGGGGGGGTCTTTTCTTTTTTACATTTAGTCGCTGGGTGGGTTTTTGTTGGGGAGGGAGGGTGGGGAGTATACAGTGCGAAGTGTTGAAGGTGGCACAGTGCGAAATGTTTAAGATGGTTGAAAAGAGGAAGAAGAAAGAAACAAAAAAAAAAATCATGTTATTTGAGTAGATGGCTTGTCAAGGTTTTTGACAGACGAATGTAATGGACTGCATGTTATCTTCATTCCTTTATTGTTTTATTGAGTTATGGTTTGTTAAATATGTCTTTCATTTTTTTTTTTTTTCGTTTGTTTAGAATTTTTGTTTTTAATATTCCTGTTTACTTATTGATCCCTCTAAAGTTATCAGGATTAGATTTGAAATTCATAGGGTGGTGTAGTGTACGTGATACATTGAACAAGTGAAGATGGGACAAATAAATTACTGGTTGCTGGCTCTGTGTATTCTGTCTAGGCAAAGAATGAAACTTGTTTGTCACAGAAGTACTAAAAGTGTTTCAAAAAAAAAAAAAAAAAAAAAAAAAAATGAAGTGTTGTTGGTATTTTTTTTATTACCTTCATCCACCTTGGGTTTCTGCCTTTTTTTTTTTTTTTTTTTCTCAGTTTCTGTCATGTACCTATATTCACTTTGGTTCCAATATTGATTTTTTTTTTACAGATTATGTACAAATTTGCAAAAAAAAAAAAGGTAACCCATCAATGTTTTTTTATGTACATCCTTCTGTCCTCGGTTGTACTGTATTTATTGTCACCGTGTGTACCATTGTTTTCATGCACTGTCCAACTGAGGAGCGTGAGAGATGGGAGGTTCCAAGGCTGCATGAAACACGTTGTCTTCTTCCTTGTGGAGCAAGCCAAGTTTAGTTTCTTGTATATGTGTCATGTATGCAAATTCATTGCTCTGGCTTTGTCATTTACCCAGTTCAGTTTTATTAATGATTTAATGGAATAAAGGAAATCAAGCTAAAATTGTGTGTGTGTGTGTGTGTGTGTGTGTGTGTGTGTGTATGCGTATGAATGTGTGCCTGTATATTTGTAATTATTTGATATGACCTGCACGGGAGTACAGAGCACATCATAAAGCCACTACCTCAGTTGTCATGCTATAGATCATGTTAATTAATTTGGATTTTGATTTGTTTTATTAAAATAAAGAGAAAAAAAAACATATGAAACGAAAATGCCAGGTGTTTTAGATCAGGCACGCAAAAAAAAGTCTATATATCTGGAACCATTCCAACTATTCTAAGTTAAGTTTCATGTGTCGTCCAAAAAGTAATTTTCATTCAGTGTCAGCAGAATTTAGTGTCCGTGCATCAAAGAGGGAAGACACAATTGCGTCATTTGAACTATACACTTTCTATTATACGAGTTCTGGAGAACGCATAATTTAACCCCATCACCAACGAGTGCAAGTGCACCCTATATGCTAGGGAATAGAATGCTACACAGTCACTTGATATATTTACTTCACTGTATCTTATAAACTACTTAGAATACAACATTGATATTTGGTCCACTGATTTGAAAGATATTGCAGATTGTTTTGA
Source organism: Conus betulinus (assembly GCA_016801955.1). Taxonomy (NCBI): domain Eukaryota; kingdom Metazoa; phylum Mollusca; class Gastropoda; order Neogastropoda; family Conidae; genus Conus; species Conus betulinus. Next base: position 196,110 of record JADBJO010003045.1, on the reverse strand, counting down.
AACAATATTAAAGTATTTATTTATCTCCCTTAAATACAACTGATATTTGGTCCACTGACTTGATACATATTGAAGATTGCTTTGAAACAATATTAAAGTATCTGTTTATTTCCCTTCACTTGTTACCATGGAAGTTGGTTTGTTTACATAGTGTCATCACCCTGAATATTCTCCAGGCTACCAGTGTGCAGAATGCACCTTTCGGCACGGAAAATCTCCAGGCCAGGGCAGTAAGGGGGTTAAAGAACAGTAATCGGATTTGGCAGCACATGGAGTAGGAGTCCTGGTGGACCAGTATGGTGGGTTAACCACAACCCCCTTTGGGCTTTGACAAGTACAGGTGTTGTATGGCCTGCTTTGTCTGTAGAGGGATAAACACAAGAAAAATGCAGAGTAATGCTTATGTAAAAGGTATGGGTACTGGGTTTATCAGGAAAGTGTTGTCAACAAAGACGTCCAGTGAAATTAAACATAAATCGTTGGACACACTGAGCATTAGATTACTCGCTGACCAACAGAATTAGCTTCAAGACAGAATACGTAAAAGCACAGGTAACTGGATGCCAAGTTCAAGCTCATGCTGAACACTGAAAACAGTTGAGCTCTTTCCTCGTCTCCATGGATGTCTCCTCACATCCGAGAACAGCGAACACTTTCCTCCAGTTGATATTATGTCAGTGTAAATCTCCCAAACAAGTTAAGTCAAAGAGAGCTGCTCAGCCTGCTTTAGTCTTATGTCATGATCATTGCAAGCAAGTGCTGAGCTGTGTTTTCATAATTATGTCTTTGTTAAGAGGATTCACATTATCCTTGTATGGTAGGAATGTACAGCGGCTGAGGTAGCCATAGTAAGGCCTTGAAAGACTGCAACAACTTTGTTTGACAAATAAAAGTTTATTTGATTATGTCCCCTGCATTACAAACTAGAGATAAGAGATGACCGTGTTACTGCAAGTGAAATTTTTCCAGCATGGATTAGAAGACAAGAACTGCATAGTTAATCGGAGGTGTCATGGAAATTGATGCCAATAAATAGCAGTAGCATCATGATAAGTGATTTGCTTTGATTGATCAAAGGACAGAGGTTCTGCTTTAAAATGAAGATAAGGAGCCTCAACCTTAAACGAGAATAAGGTTTCACTCATGTGTTTGGTTTTAGTGTGACTTGTCAACTATCTTTAAATATATAGAAATATAGACATACTTATCTATATCTGTCTATCTAGCAAGCTATCTATATCTGTATTAAAAAAAAAATATTTAAAAAAAAGTGCAGAGAACAAGTCCCACCAAGTCATGAAAGTTTAAAAAAAAAAAAAATACATTTCAGTATTCAAAATATGAGTTTGGAGAATAAGCCCCACTAAGTCTTAAAGTATGTAAATTTCATGCTCAATATGCTTTCTTTCAGATTCTCTCTCTCTCTCTCTCTCTCTCTCTCTCTCTCTCTCTCTCTCTCTCTCTCTGTGTTCTTTTTTTGGATGGGCAACCTTCGGCCAGATGAGCTACTGCAGTTGGCTGGAATATATTTAACAAGCTGTGTTGACCTTATTACTTTACAAGGTGCCCTAGCAGACTGTGAATTTTTTTTATTTGTCAAATGGTTTAGAGATGTTTTCTCAGTTTTGAAAAGCTGCTCCCATGCAAGTGTGTTGGGGAAATTTTTCTGTCAGCAAAATACAGCCGGGGGGGTGGGGGGGGGGGGGGGGGGGGGGTGGAGCCATCCAAGTGAGTCCTCCACAAAGTGAAGGGGGCAGTATTTGCTATGGTGCCTGTAGGTATTTATCCTACCTCAGCTGGCATGAGAGCATTGTTGAACCAGATTTGCTTATTCAGGTTCATGTTGCAGGAACTAGCAAGTATTTTTGAAATTGATTTAAATCTTAAATGAAGATGGGATTGATAGATCTGTGATACTACACAAACTGTTGAAATGAATGAATGCTTGATATGATCCAGCAGAAGCACAAAAATACAGAGTGGCACACAGCTCAGCTGAAGTACTTTGGTTTCAAGATGGATCTGACAGATGGAAGATACTGGCAGAACTATCGCTCTTCTTTCTTCTTCTCCTCTAATTCTCTAATTCTCCTCCTCCTCCTCCTCCTCCTCCTTCTTCTTCTTCTTCTTCTTTCTCTCTCTCGCTCCCCCCCCCCCTCTCTCTCTCTCTCTCTGTGGCTTTGCCACTCACCTCTCTTCTGATGCCATACCTCCTGTTTCTACCCTTCATTTCATTTGCATGATATATTGTTTTGTAAGTGCTTTGATCCTTTTTCTTCTTTCACCAGCACCCTCTACCCGTTAGAAATTTACTTCTTTCTTCTTCTTCTTCGTCTTCTTCTTCTTCATCTTCGTCTTCTTCTTCTGCTTCTTTGTCTTCGACTTCTTATTGTGCTGCTGTTGCTGCTGCTTCTTTTTCTTCTTCTTCTTCTTCTCAACCGTCTTTTCCATCATCATCTTTTTCTTCTTTCCCTTCTTTACTTTCTCGCTCTTGTTCTTCATCTCTTTCTTTTTCATCTTCATTGTGCTATTCTCCTTCTTCCCTTTCCTCTCAGTCCTCTCGGATCATTTTCTTCTGTGTCGCCTCAGATCATCATCTAATAGTTTTGTTACACACACACACACACACACACACACAGAGTTGCAGCAAGAAAGTGAGTGATAGATAACTGGGAGTGCAGTTTTTACCTGAGTAATGAAGCGGGAAAAAAAAAAAAAAAAAACTGCCATGACAACAAGTAGTATACTGTTACAAACAGGAGATTAGGAACGGTAAAACGGATCAGATGTCGGCCTCTGCCGCAAAGATTTGTATTGATTAGTGTTTTCACACTGCATTACAAATAAATGGTCCGAGAGTGCTGAACGTCATTCTTGCGACTTGTTCAAACTAGCACGGAAATGGAGAGACTGACAGAAGGAATGAAGGACAGGTAGTGAAAAGGAAAGTAGGAAAACCAAACACAGCGAAGAGAGAGTGTGTGTGTGTGTGTGTGTGTGTGTGTGTGCACTTACACACTTACGCATATGCAAACGTTCGCTGTCATGCATAGCTGAACAAGCGCGTGGATGCGCGTGCAAACAGACTGATACGCGCGCGCGCGCGCGCGCACACACACACACACACACACACCCCCCTAATGTCTGAGTAAACGATCTCTCTCTCTCTCTCTCTCTCTCTCTCAGTTCGACTCCCCTCTGTCGTTATGACTTCATTCGAATCGAACGCTTATTTTCCGAGTGAAATGACTAATCGTTACGTTTTTCTCCCACTAGAAGCCTCTCCCTCCAACCCTCTCTCTCTTCTTCCTCCCTCCACCCTCTCAACACCCTTTCTATATTGCTGCCCTGCGCGCAGACGATCTTTGAAGTTGGTCATCGTTTTCGATTCTGCCTTCAACACAGGGAGATCTACGTCAAATTGGCAAGATTGATTTTAAGTACAATGTCTGTAAGCAGTAATGTTAACGTAAGGTAGCCTATGCAGTTAACCCAAGCGGTTAAAGTCAACATAAGGTATGTGGGTTCATAATACAAAAGTTTCAATTTGATATACGGTATATAGGTTCATAAATCAAATGGCTAGAGTGAACCTAAGGTGTATCTGCCA
>JADBJO010003045.1:137500-182500 GCA_016801955.1 Conus betulinus | reverse complement strand
CGGACACTTTGACCCCCCCCCCCCCCCCACCCCCTTTCACCCAACAACCCCCCACCCCCCCCCCCCGTCACTGCAAAAAGAAAAAAAGAAAAGAAAAAAAAAAAAAAAAGAAAGAAAGAAAATGCTCAACAATGAACTGTAGACTATCGGTTTCTTTCTTTTCTTTTCACTGGACATGCGGACTCGACCTTACTCTCAAGAGAGAGAGAGAGAGAGACGAGAGAGAGAGAGAGAGAGAGAGAGAGAGAGAGAGAGAGATGGGAAAATCAGACAGTGGCCAGCCAGCTGGCAGCCTCGTGGGAAATTTACATCAGACACTTGGCAGAAGGCGGTAAGGAACAAGGTGGGGAGAGGGGGGTGGGGGTGGGGGGGGGGGGGAAGAAAGAGAACCTGCTGGGTAAGCGAAATATAACGGTTGAATTACAACTGTTCTAGACTGTGCCACGCCGTGTTCAGTGACCAGAGATACACACTTCAGAGAGAGAGAGAGAGAGAGAGAGAGAGAGAGAGAGAGAGAGACAGACAGACACAGGCAGACAGACAGAGACAGACAGACAGACAGACAGAGACAGAGACAAGAGAGTGAGAGAGAGACAGCCTGAGTTGACAATTTCATCCACTTGCTACACGTATTACCTTGGCTATTACATACTTATATAAATGGTTTGTTATTCATTTTTGGATGACTTTTTATTTTATACATTTTTGGGGTCAAGATTTCTTATCCTTTATCCTCCAAACTGTATTGTTTGTTGTACATATGTTGTAAGTAAAGAACACGTCTTGTTGCCGAGAGAGAGAGAGAGAGAGAGAGAGAGAGAGAGAGAGAGAGAGAGAGAGAGAGAGAGAGAGAGAGAGAGAGAGAGAGAGAGAGACAACACACGCACGCACGCACACACACACACACACACACACACACACACACACACACACACACACACACACACACACACACACACACACACACACACACAGATGAGAACACACAGAGATGGGAACAAACACACACACACACACACACACACACACACACACACAGAGTGAGAGATAGATATATAGACAAATAGAGAGAGAGAGAGAGAGAGAGAGAGAGAGAGAGAGAGAGAGAGAGAGAGAGACTTACAGAGAGCCGTGAGGTCGGCTATGGTGCGGGACTGGTTGGTATTGACCGTGTCCAGCTCAAAGACCTGGCCCTCCAGAGTGCTGACGCGGGTCCTCAGGTTTTCCACCAGCTGCTCAATCTGCTTCACCTGGTTGTGGATGTTCACGTCGTCCGTGGCTGCACGAGGAGGGGAAGGGGAAGGGGATGGGGAGACAACATTTACAGGAAGGTTTGCTTGAAAGAGATCCTCACACATGCTAAGCATGGCAAAAGTTTAAATTCAGCCCCATACCCCTCACCCCCACCCACCCTCTTCCTTTCCTTTCTTCCCTCCATCATTTCCCCATCCGCACCTCACACCGCACCATTTTTTTTTTTCTAGTTATGGAGTTATGGTATGAGATTACATGGTCGGTGCCGCACTCTACACTTACTTCTATAATAATACATTCTGGCGCCGGCCAGGCCCGAGTGAACCGGACACCTGCACTGGTGGTCAGGAAATTTGATGAACGCTTCGAGAAATGACCGTAAGGTGGAGGAAAGTCGACTGTGTGGCTCCAGCGTTTCCATCAGGGCCAATAATACACTCAACACTGCCCTCCCTCCCACACACCCGATCCTAAACAAAAACAAAAGAGAAGAAACATAACCAACCCCCTCCCCCTCCAGTGTTTGCTGTGATGGAAGCGGCAATATATAGTGTGGGCTTGAAGCTATATTCGAATTGTTGTTAGAGTTTTACAACGTTCGCCGAAAGCAAGCGCAATCGAAAACAAACAATATGACTTCTTTGCCTTGTTTTTAGTATTGCTATAGTTATTATTAAGAGTACATATATAGCGCTTTCTCTTAGCCAGGCTCTTTGCGCCTTACAAATACACGCGCTCTCGTTTAGACAGCGGGCTGCCTACATGGGTAGAGCCGACTGAACTGCCTGCAGGTGTTACTCATTGGTTTCTCGTGTCATTCAGTCGAATATTGATCATTCACTTTTTCACGCTTTCCTTTGGTATATCATGGTGGATACTTGCTACGGGTATTCATGTTATCCATACCAACGATCACACTGGCCTTCTCGTCTGAAAGTTGGAAATGGGATTTTAGGTGCGCGCGAGATGTTACGGGTGCATTCACGCATGGAACTCCGATTCACAGCCTCATTTGATGGACTCTTTGGTAATCAGAACCAATATCAAGTTAGTGGAGTAAAAATCCCCGCGTCCCGAACGCGAAACGGCCCGGCACGACAGAGATTCGAACCCGCAAACTCGGATCCAGAGGATCGCGAGTCAGTTAGCGGCGGTTATTCAGATGCCCAAACATTTGATTTTTGCGGTTGGACTTGTGCGTGGATGTGTGCGTGTGTGCGTGCATGTGTGTGTGTGTGTGTGTGTGTGTGTGTGTGTGTGTGTGTGTGTGTGTGTGTGAGAGAGAGAGAGAGAGAGAGAGAGAGAGAGAGAGAGAGAGAGAGAGAGAGTTATTTCAGCTAGCGCTTAATAAGCTGGGTTTTATTTCTCTTCGTTTATTTACGATTTTCTAAGCTCCCATCTATCAATCACCACCACCGGAACCATGGCAACAAAATTTCCTGCTCCGAACCGTAACGTAGGCCTACCATTCTGCTTCAAGCTGAAGGTGGACTCAGCATTCTGGAAGAAGCCGTCCTTTGTCCTGGTAGTTCATGTGGCACACGTAGTCGCCCTCGTCCTCCTTCTTCTCCGGGAACTGGATGGTGAAGAGGAGGAAAGCGTTGGGCAGATTGTTCAGGTCGATCTGGTCCGTGGCGGAGTACTTGCTGGTCCTCAGGGAATCGCCTGAGGGCATTACATCATCATCAGAATCATCATTGTCATCGTCGTCGTCGTCGTCATCATCATCATTATTATCATCGTCATCGTCATCGTCATCATCATCATCATCATTGTAATTGTTATCATCGTCATCGTCGTCATTGTTATCATCATCATCATCATCATCATCATCATCGTCGTCGTCATTGTTATCATTGTCATCATTATCACTATTATTATTAGTGTTACCGTTGTTGTCCTTGTTATCATCATCATCATCATCATCGTCGTCGTCACCGTCGTTGTCATCATCACATCATCATCATCATCATCATTATCATCATCACCATCAGGTCATTGTCTTCGTCGCCGTCTTCTTTGTCTTTATCATCATCATCATCATCATCATCATCATATAACCATTTGTTTTCTACTTTTGTCATTATTATCAGGTTTTTTTTTTTTTTTTTTTTTTTTTTTGGAAAGGCATTTTTTTTTTTTTTTTTTGGTAAAGGCATGGGATTTATTGATGGGAAGATTAACATTGTTGTCCACAGGGAAACTATAAGAATAGCAAAAAACAAACGAACTTCGAGCAGAAACGTGCTTGTCATACCATGTGAGGCATTTTCTTCCAAACGCGTTTATTTATTTATTTTTTTTATCTGTTCATCTTTCCGTACATTCCGTACATAAAAGTGAATTCTTTGAGGTCGAGACTGGGCTAATATGTTTATAGGAATCCATGAGACGTGACTGGCCTTACAGATTCCAGATTCGCCAGACGAAAGGTTTTTTTTTTTGTTATTTGTTTGTTTGTTGTTTGTTTTGTAACGCGAAAAGGATTCAGTTATTACCGTTTTATAGAGGATCTGTATAAGAACAAGAACGATCCTGCCGGATTCACCGCGAAGAATGTATGTGATACCATGGCGTGTCACGAGGAAAAGTTTACTTAACGACATGAAAGAATTTACAAAACATTAAATGTCCTAATAGTTGATCGATTTCATGGTGCAAAGTGGGCTTGTGGATGCACCGCAGAGAATGTATTACATATGATAACAAGAAGTATCATTATTGATTCAATGGAGATAGTTATAGGAATACCACGAAATGCCCTTATGGATCTGCCACGACAAAAAAAAAAAAAAAAAAAAAAAAAAAAAAAAAAAAACTGTCTGTCTGTCTAAATAAAATGACACGAAATGTCCCGAGGGAGAAGCTATAGAGTAAGAGGAGCTTCCCATACGGATTTGCTGGAGACAAAAAGATAATGACACGGGTCTTGAGGAAACTGTATGACATAAAATGTCCGTATGGGTTCTCCGGAGAGAATTAATGAGACCTACACCAAGTTTCCTGAAACAGAATCTGTGTAATGTTATGAGGTGATTTAATCACCAAGGAGATTTAATATGTAATGAAACTAAGTTTCCTTACGGATTCGCCGGAGAGAATTGATATAACACAATGTACACGAGAAAGAATATCTCACTGATGATATGAGATGTTCAGAGGCATTCTTCGGAGAGAGCATCTCAATCGATATGAAATGTCCTGATGGACTTGATCGCTCGAGAGAATTAGTTTAACACGATATGACCGGGAGAATGTATGTAATACGCCAGATGAATGTCTTTTACGAATTGCTGGAGACAGGCAGTAGCAGTGTCTTCAAGAATGACCTAGAACGGCTCATATAGGCTTACATTATAAGCTGTATGGATTACTTTAATCACTTGGGAAAAATAGAGACAACTAGCATTCTATAGAAATCGCTTCAGGTAGGATTAATTTTGGCCAAACTGTGGTTTAGGGTGCCTGTATCTTTACGCTGATTTGGCTGTTCGGCCACGTTTAATTTGTTCTTCAGCGCAGATGAAGAACCGTTCTGTGCGAAAACGGTTTTCAAGACTGTGATGCCTTGTGTTCGACGTTTACCTTCTTGTCTGTTTCTGAAGGTTAGCGTTGTATTCTTGCACGGAACAGCCGTAATCAGTGTCCCATGTTTCTTCTTTTTGCCCCAGTCAGGTTTCGCTCAATCACGTTTTGCCCCATAACGCTTAGTCTGCGAACTCAGGTGTTTTACCACTGAAATCTCGCTCTCGCTCTTGTTCTGTCTGTCTGTCTGTCTGTCTGTCTCTCTCTCTCTCTCTCTCTCTCTCTCTCTCTCTCTCTCTCTCTCTCTCTCTCTGCTATGTACTCACTGAGGTCGACGCCATCGGGTTTGCCCGTGGCCAGCAGAACTCCCCCTTTAGACAGCTGGAAGACGACGATGTTGGAGATGACGTCAATGGTGTCCCCAGGCGTACACCTCAGGGTCAGGTTGGGGGTCACCCCGGCGATGAACGTCTCCGGAACTGACGTCAACTCGATAGAGTGTACTGTGAGAGTAGATAAAAAAGAGAAACATTCGTTGTTTCGTTGTTATGGCTAAGATGATGATAATGGCAATGATGATATGCATCTTAAGGACAGAGGTAAAGCCTTACTCAGAATCAGCCGCCATAGTGTCTGCTTTCCAATCGATCTATCCAATCAGTAGTGCCATTTTAGTGCGTGCGTTCAAGTCGGTGTATCCAGTCAGTAGTCTGTCCTCACAGTCTTGACCAGGTCCGTCATGTTCGTCGTTTCGTTTGAAAGGTAAATCGGTCTCATATAAAACAACTGTGCACAGTTGTGTAGCAGAGAAACACAAAGAGAGAGAGAGAGAGAGAGAGAGAGAGAGAGAGAGAGAGAGAGAGAGAGAGAGGGAGGGAGGGAAGGAGGGAGGGAGAGAGGGAGAGAGGGAGGGAGAGAAGGTGGCACACGACGACAACAAAAGAAATGAACTCGCGTAAGCATAAAGAGACCACTGTGTAAAAAAGAGAGAGAGAGAGAGAGAGAGAGAGAGAGAGAGAGAGAGAGAGAGAGAGAGAATGGAGGGAGAGAGGGTGGCACATGACAACGACAAAAGAAATGAACACGCATGAGCGTAAAGACACCATTGTATAAGACTTACGCTACCTTTTCAACATAATTATTGTGATAGAGAAAACACAAAAGAATAGAATGTAGGTGTAATCGGTGAATACAAAAGCAAAAAACAAAGAGGTGAGAAAGACGCAGCCATCACTATATTAAGGGCAAGCTCGGAGCTTCTTTTCCAGGGAAGTTTCTTCGTTTGTTGTGTGTTTTGTGCCTCTGTGCGTGCTAGGTAAATAAGTACCCCGCAATCGGCATTAATTTAGAGTTATGAACATATACTTTTTTTCTATCCTCGTCGTGAGGAGAAGTGATTGGTGGGGCGTTGGGAGAAAGCTACCTGCCTTGCTTGTTGTTGTTCAGGTAAAAAAGACATGCGAGTTGTTAACGAAGGAAACCCACGCAAACAACAACAAAAACAACAAAAGCACAGCCTTCTACTTCACGACTGAAAAGGAATTTCCTATCTGGCGACACTGAGGTTGACTTCCACATACCCGCAAAGGTAAAATGACCAGTGGAGATTACCGTACCCTAGGAGTGGAGGCTGAGGAGCCTGTCAAAACACCACACTGGCGCTTGTTTGTGGTGGGCACTCACCGGATTCGAACACCGTGGGGTCTGACTGAGAAGCTCACCGCTGAGCCCGATTACCACTGAGCCAGCCAAGTGCTAACTCCACCTACGGTCATAGGACAGACGGGGATAACAATCTCAGGACAGTAATGAGGGGACTTGTACACTATTACTCTACACCACCAGAACGACTATACCATAAAAAGGGGCAGCTAAAATAACGACGTCAACGTTGGTCAGTGACGGGATTCGAACTCGCAACCTGTGACGGCGAACTCGGTGCTCTGCCCACTGGGCCAAACAGGCACCCACAGAAAGAATGCAGGGGAGGTCATTTACGTAATGTACAGTGCGAGTGGTCAGCTCTACTGTGCGCAGAGTAATACGCAAATAATATAACAGCAGTGAATCGAATGATACCCGTTTCCTCCAATTCTCCTCTACTACGTAGTGAGCCGCGCGGCAAAGTTTCGTCATAACTGATGTCGTTATGCAACTTTAGCTGTACTCGGGGCCTTTGCATGCAATTTGTACATTAGTAAAGATTGTTCGAGGTACCAGAGTCGTTTCCGACGAATAGGCAGCCGCAACGGTACAGGCTATGCGTGCCTGGACCAGATCAAGGTGGTTACCGACATGACGTCATGGTCCAGAATGACGTAAAGGTCAGGAATCGTGACGTGAGTGATTTCGTAGTGAAGTAGTGAAGTGTTGGTCCACCCCCCTGGTCCCATGTCATTTAACAATCGATATGAAGACGGAGTTACCGACATTTGTTCCGTTTTCTGTTTGGAAACTGAAGGCATAGAAGTCCAAAGTAATTGCCTCTCACAATGTCTGGTCTTTGTCTCTCTGTGTCTGTTTCTCACGGTCTGTTGTCTGTCTGTCTGTCTGTCTGTCTGTCTGTCTGTCTGTCTGTCTCTCTCTCTCTCTCTCTCTCTCTCTCACACACACACACACACACACACGCACGCACACACACGCACACACACACGCACACACACACACACACACACACACACACATACACATGCAGGTATAGCACACACGTACATAGGCGCGCGCGCGCCACACACACACACACACACACACACACACCACACACACACACCACCCCCTCCCCCCTCTCCCCCCCCCCCTCGCCCATCCCCCCCCCCCCCCCCCCCCCCCCCCCCCCCCCCCCCCCACGTACACATCGACCTACAATAACGAAAATAACGACAGCACCACATTCAAAACTAACGTAAACGAGTGTTTTAAGCACCATGAGCATTGGTTCGAACTCTATACTGAGCGTGACTGCCAGGAGAGACGAGAAGACGATTCTGAAGCTAAAAGTGATTTAGTTTAACCCTTGCACTGCCAGTGACGAGTATGACTGTCGGTCAGAGTTTTTATAGCATCCTTGTGATGGAATGAAGTAGACCGATGAAGATCTCGGGTCCACTGTTCGCCTCGTCCCCTCTCTCTCTCTCTCACTGGAAAGGAAAAAATAGACTCACGTGGAGCTATGACACGTTTAGAAGTAAAGCAAAGTCTGCTGCTTTCCTTCCAGTTTGTCCACAGTCATCTAAGTCCAGTATGGTTCGTCCGTCAGGGGGTTAATGCATTAAAACTCCTGACCTGGACGTATCTTTCAGGACGGCGCCAAACCGTGGAAACCAGGCTTTGTTAATTTGTCTAATTTGCGTACCAACACACACGCGCAGGTAGGTTGACCCAATGGAAAGCAGCAGGCACAAAACTGTCGGAAAGATGCAAAAATTCTTAAAGAAGTACAATCGGGTACAAAGTAAGACCACATTCGTTTTATTCCTTTTTAAAAAAAAATATTTTTACTTTAAAAAAAATTCTGTTATTGTTATCATTATTTTGCCTGTTGGTTTTGTTTTTGATAAAGATTTTGTTTCATGGGTCTCGGTAAAAAGCACGTAAGGATTTGCCTACACACACAACAAACTGAAACTGACCAAACCCTGATTTTTGAGGGCGGTAGCCGAGCAGTAATGCTCCACACACCAAACTATACTTATGGGACCAGTGAGTCCCACACTAGCACGTGCTGTATCTCGCGATTGTTCCAAAAGATCAGACGTTATCAGCAAGTACTCCACTCGATCAAAGGTATTATCAGACCTGAACACACACACACACACACACACACACACACACACACACACACACACACACACACACACACACTCACACACACACACACACACACACACACACACGACACACTCACGCACACACATGCATGTCACACTCACTCGCACTCTTATGCATTCACACACTCGCACACACACACACACACACACACACACACACACACACACACACACATACACATATATATATATATTTATAATTTATATGTATATATATATATATATATATATATATATATATATATATGTACATATGCGATAGTTCCCTCATGCAGCCAGTGAAGGGTTTTCATATATATATATATATATATATATATATATATATATATATATATATATATATATATATATATTCCCATTTTCTTCATCTTCATTTTCTTACTTTTTTTTAAATTTTCATATCTTTGCCAAGTCATTATTATTATAATGGAAGAATTGTTGGCCTGCACTTGTTTTTCCCCCACTACTTATTTGTTCAGCATTATATATATATATATATATATATATATATATATATATATATATATATATATATGTGTGTGTGTGTGTGTGTGTGTGTGTGTGTGTGTGTGTGTGTACATGAAAGCGAGAGAGAGAGAGAGAGAGAGAGAGAGAGAGAGAGAGAGAGAGAGAGAGAGAGAGAGAGAGAGAGAGAGAGAATTATGTTTCTCTTCCAAAAAAAAATCTAACAAACCGACCGACAAACAAAACCAAAATAAGGCTGGAAATACAGAAACTCGTACACAAACAGCTTACCATGCTAATAAGAAATAAGATCGGACGGTTTCTTGGCGTGATGTCTCTCCTGCTCTTTCTCCAAACACGCGTAACCCTTCTTGATGCTCGCAGAGTCATGACACTTTCGTTGTGCGATGCTTCTTGTGCTCTTTGTCCGGAAGCATTTAACTTTATTGGTATTTGTAGAACGATAGACAATTTCGTCGCGTGATGCTTCTTCTGCTCTCTATCTTGACGCAATTAGCCTTTATCGACGATCGTAGAATCATTCTATTTTGAATTTTGCGTTGTTGATCATGAAAGAACGTGACCCTTGCAGCATGAGGAGGAGGAATAGCGAGATGAAGAGGAGGAGGAAAAAGAGGACAGGCTGAAGAGGGGAGAGAGGAAAAGGGGAGGAGGATGAAGTGGAAGAAAAGGAGAAAGAGAAAGAGGGTGGAGAAGTAGAAGAGGACAAAGGGAAAGAAGGGAGAGGGGAAGCACAGGGAGGATGAGGAGGAGAGGAGATCAAGGATAGAGAGAAACGGGAGGAAAATAATATGGAATGGTTTTCCCGTATCAAAGCACCTATTGTTTGATGCTATGTGATCTGGTGCTAAATTATACACGGAAACACTCGAGCGCGAGTGCGCACACATACATACACGTACACGTACGCGCGCGCGCGCGCGCACACACACACACACACACACACACACACACACACACACACACACACACACACACACTCCTCACACACTCATACACCACCACCACCACCACCACCGCCGCCCCCTTTTTGTCTGAGCATAGCAATGGATTGATAATAGAAATTTTGATTTTGCTACCTAGAATTAGACCAAGTCTCCCAACAGAAGAAAATACACTACTCACTCGTAGCTTTCGATAGCCATCCGGCCACCTTCCTCAGCGATGCTGTTGCTGACTGGGTGAACTCGATTCAGATCACGCGACCATTTAAATGATTTCATTCAATTCTGCGTAGAATCATGCACCATCGTCATCCCGGAATTTTTGTGCTTTGGATCGATTATCCATTCTACTTGCATGTTGTTAGTTTTGTTGACTTTCGTCAATTGTTCATAAGCGCATATCCGTATTCAGCAAAAACAAAACGAACATACAACAAACAAACAAACAAACAAACACAGAGACAAAACCCGAGCATCCACAAAAAATAAGAATTGTCTCTTGGCCTACCTGAATAGACTTGCAATGAAGCTGCCATCAGAAAGACAAAGAGAACGCCGTGCATCGTCATCTTCTTGTGTTGTTTGTAACTGTCACGGACAATCAGCAGGTGTGAAGTGTTTTCTTCTAGGGCACCGTTCGCAGCGTTCTGCTTGAAAGGAGGTTTCCGCTTTCATATACCACAAGCGACAGTCACGAACCAGCTTTTTATTCTTCAAATGTCAGACGCCACATAAGCCACGGTCCCGTTTGCTGTTTCTTCTCTTCGTTTTTCTTATTCTTATTGTCTCTCTTTTTCTCCCGTTTCCTTCCTCCTTGCTGTCTGTCTGTTAATGAGTATGCTGAAGCTTCAACGTCTCACTGAAGAGAGAAATCGCACAAGTATTCTTTGGAGATCGCGCGGGTCTTTTGATTTGGGTGGTGGTGTTCTCGTTCTTGCTAGTTCATCTTCCCAATTTCAGACAGAAACAGGCTGGCGTCCTCGGGGGGGCTCTGAATTTTGAGGGGCAGGTAAACTTAACGGCTATCCTTCCAAGCACCAAACTGTATTTATACTGATCAAGGCGTCCCGCACTACCACTACGTGCCGTATCTCGCGATATTTCCAACAGGATCAGACGTTATCAGTTAAGATTTCTACTTGGTCAGCTGTGATGTCACTCCGTTCTTAACACCTTCAAAAGAACGAGGAAGGGTGAGGAGGGAGAAGGGAGAAGGCGGGGGGGGGGGGGGGGGGGGGGGGGGGCGGTGAAGTTTGGGAAGGGGTGTGTGATACGGTACTGGGGTCGAAGGAGGTGGATCAACTCTAGGCTGCAGGAGCTGAAAAAGTAGGAGTAAGGGAGAGGGGGTGGCTTTAAGGAAAAACCATGCGCGCACGCGCGCGTATGCGTGCGTGCGTGTGTGTGTGTGTGTGTGTGTGTGTGTGTGTGTGTGTGTGTGTGTGTGTGTGTGTTACACGGGGCAGGGCGGGTGGGTGCAACTGACACATATCACATACTGCGACGGAAAATGTCAATTCCCCAAAAGCGAAAAACACAGCACTTGTTTGTTTAGTGCTTTCAGTCTGTCAACAGGCTTATCTGCCTGTCCGCACCCTTCTCTCTCGCACCCACCACGCTCACAAGCGTTCGCGCCTCCGCCTATCCCTCTGTCCTGACCCATCTGGCCTCTCCACACAATAGACAAAGAAAACGGGGAGTTTCCACATCTTTTATCACCGTGGATTGAAAATCTGGAAGGTGCTTGAATATAACCAGAAGAATCGAGAAAAGAGCTCCAGCTACGCTTCATTCAGTCCTTTCCCGTGTCATCCAGTCAATATCGTTCGATATCAAGAAAACAGTTTCCTTCTTCCTTCATGATGTTTGATTTTATGATGATTGCATGCTATGTGGAACGTGATGAGGAGGAACGGCCAAACTGGTTCTTCCGAAAGTTGTGATGGGATTTTCCGTTGTGTGCATTTATTATGCATGCGTTCACACACGGAACCTCGGTTTATAGTCTCATTCGAAGGACTGTATGGGAAATGGAGTCAGAACCAATGTTAACTCCGAGGGAAAAATCCCCTATACGCTTGCGCCCCAGTTGAGATTCGAACCCGCAACCCCAGGATCGCCAAGATTCCGAGTCACGCTCTACCAACTGAGCTATTCTGGATGTTAGTGAGCCCCTTCAGCGGTGTTCAGTACACTTGTTCTGATTCAACTTACAACGTGAAATCGGACAGGGCTTCGACGTCCTCAACCCTCCCCTAAATTTCTATACTCGCGAAGCCACAGGGAATTGTGTGTTTTCTGGGATCATCACCACGTCTTTCTGGTGATTGCTGCCATAATCTTGGTGACGTTAAACGGCCTATTCCGGACTCCCCAAACGCCTGTTAGTGGAATGATAATCAAACCTGAAGTCACCGGGAGGACTGTTGAGCCTGTTGCATACTCAAAGACGGTGTGATCCCCACCCTTTCCATCTGTGCCCGTAACACACTCAACAATGGTTCGATCACACTAATTCCCATTAGAGACCTGTAGCATACTCAACGTAGGTGTGACCCCACTCATCCCTGCTGAGCGTTTAGCACACTCAACGGCGGTGTGATCCCACGCATTCTTTCCGAGCCTATATGTAATAGAACACTCAACGGCGGTGTGATCCCACGCATTCTTTCCGAGCCTATATATAGTACACTCAACGGCGGTGTGATCCCACGCATTCTTTCCGAGCCTATATGTATAGATACACTCATATATATGTGATCCCATATATATATATATCCCCCAGAGCCTATATATAGTAAAGCACGCTCAACGGCGGTGTGATTTTACTCATCCCTTCTGAACGCTTTGCACACTCAACGGCGGTTTGATCCTACTCATGAAAGATGGTTGAGTTTTTACGTCCTCACAGCAAAAGCTATCCTGCTCATTCTTTCCGAGCCTATATACAGCACACTCAATGGCGGTATGATCCCACTCATGATTTCTGAGCCTATATGTAGCACACTCATCGGCGGTGCAATCCCACTCATCATTTCTGAGCCTATATGTAGCACACTCATCGGCGGCGTGATCTCACTCGTCCCTTCTGAGCCTTTAGCACACTCAACGGTGGTGTGATCCCCACTCATTCCTTCCGAGCCTATAGCACAGTCAACGGTGGTGTGATCCCACTCATTCCTTTCGAGCCTATAGCACACTCAACGGCGGTGCGATTCCATTCCTTCATCCGAGCCTTAGCACACTCAACGGCGGTGTGATCCCACTATATGTTTCGAGCCTATAGCACACTCAACGGCGGTGTGATCCCACTCATTCATTCGGACCTATAGCACACTCAACGGTGGTGTGACTCATTCCTTTCCCCTATAGCACACTCAACGACGGTGTGATCCCACTCATTCCTTCCGAGCCTATACATAACCAACTCAACCGCAGTGTAATCCCACTCATCACTTCTGAGTTCATGGCTTACTCAACGGCAGTGTGATCCCCCTTAACCCTTCTGAGTCCACAGCACACTCAACGATAGTGTGATCTCGTCCACGCTTTTTGAGCCTATATATACTGCACACTGAACGGCAGTACGATTCTGCTCATCCCTTCTGAGCTTATATATAGCACACTCATCGGCGGCGTGTGATCTTGCTCACCCCTTCCGTGCTAGATACAGCACACACAACAACGATGTGTCATCCCTGCACACTCAATAGTGGTATAACTCCACTCATCCCATCTGAACATATTAGCACACTCAACGGCGGTGTGATCCCGCTCATCCCGTCCGAGCCTTTTGAACATTCAACGACGGTGTGTGATACCCCCCCCCCCCCCCCCCCTCCCCCTTTTTTGTTTTGTTTAGACTGGGGAATGACAAACATTTTATATGTTATCTGGATATTTCGTTTGGCGCTTTCGTCTGTGTTGGGTTTGTGTACCAGTGAAAATACAATAAGATGAATACACAAAAGAGAGAGAGAGAGAGAGAGAGAGAGAGAGAGAGAGAGAGAGAGAGAGAGAGAGAGAGAGAGAGAGAGAGAGAGAGAGAGAGAGAGAGAGAGAGATTCCTATTTCTACGACGAAGACAAAAAAGCCCTTCATTAAGGAGATGATACTATCATCGTATTATCGATTATTATTGGGGTTTCAACAGTTGTTTGTCCTCTATATTGAAATGATGATACACACAACCTTCATCCTTCTCCGCACGTCCCCCAAACGAACCAACCCCCAAACGAAAAAAATTGGAAAACAAACAAACAAACAACAACACCGTTACCACCACCACCACCACCCTACCCAAAAATCACCCCCTCCCCCCATGCCCCCCAACCCCCCCTCCCCCCCCCCCCCCCCCCCAAAAAAAAAAAAAAAAAGAAAAAAAACAAACAAACAAAAAAAAAAAAACAGAAATAAAAAAAAAACACGTACAAAAACAAAAAACCACATACCTGGCACTGGAATAATGTCATCAACTGTCACCATGCTAAGATACCCAGCACATAGTCTTTGTCGGGTAGGACCTGGCTGAGCGTTCGGCTGAGCGTTAAATAAGTTTACCTGAATTATGCTTTCATTCTGAACGTCAGGAGGACATTGCTTTGAAAGTGACTCATAGTATTTAAAAAAAAAAAAAAGTAGAAATCATTATCAGCTTATTTTGGGAGTGGTTCTGGACGGAATGTCGTCATCCTCACATACGTCATAGAGATATCATCCTGATGTAGGCCCTAGGGATGTCATCCGAATATATAGGTTCTGGAGATTTCCTGATGCAGGTCTTAACAGATATCATCCTTACATAGGTTTTAGAGGTATCTTCTTGCGGGCCCTAGAGATATCATCGTTAAGTGTGTAGAGATATCGCCCTTGTATAGGTGCTAGAGATATCATTCGAATATGGGTCTAGAGATACCATCCGTATATAGGTCCGAGAGATATCCCGCACAGAGGTCCTAGAGGTATCACAGGTCCTGGGGATATCCTCATGTAAGTCCCAGGGAAATCATTATATAGGTCCTAGGATAGCATTCTTAATTAGGTCCAAGGGATTTCATCGACACATAGATCCTAGGGAATCCGATGTCAGTAAGACATTGAATCAAAAGTGACCTGGAGTACCATCCAAAAATAAATGGATATAACGATCAGCCTAATATCAGAAGCTATCTGGGACTGGTTATCGTCGTCCATACATAGTTCCGAAAAATATCATCCTTGTGAAGGTCCTAGACATATGCTTAAATGGATCCTAGAGAGATCATTATATTAGTCCCTGATACTCTGACTTTAGGAAGACAGTGGCTTGAAAGTGGCACGGAGTAATTGTACAACGTGTTTGGAAATTTTCATCGGCTTTATTTCACGAGTCATCTGGAACAGGATGTTATTATCCTCATCTCTAGGTCCCAGAGATTTCCTTATAAAAATCCTAGAAATATCATCCTCGTATGAGTCCTTGAGATACCATCCTTATATGGGTCCCAGAAACATTATCCTTAGATAGGTCTGAGGGTATCATCCTTGTATAGGTCCTAGAGATATCGTTAGTCCTAGAGATTCTGCGATTGACCGATGCATGGACGAAAGTGTTGTAGCTGCTGTCTGAATGTTCACCACGACCTTACGTGTGACTGTGGAGGATATCTACGTGTGCTCAGAGAGACAATATGCAGCTAGAACGAGATTTGGTTCATCTTGACTCAGCATTCTACACAAACGACACGATGGTTCAAAATCATCTACACACGTACGTCTTAAGCGACGGCAAACAATGTCCCTCTCTTATGCTCATTTGGAGAGAGAGAGAGAGAGAGAGAGAGAGAGAGAGAGAGAGAGAGAGAGAGAGAGAGAGAGAGAGAGAGAGAGAGAGAGATGTCAGAGGACTCATACTGAAGGGCCATGCAGAATGGAAAATGCAACTCTTAATACATATGAAAGTGGACACGTGAAGCGGTTTGTAACATGAATCGTACCAAGTTTCATCAGTAGATCACTAGTCTAGTGTCTGTTATTAGTTTTAAATGCATATGGCCAGGTTAAAAATGTATGTGTGTTTTGTTGTGTGTCTTTTTTATTTTTATTTTCTACTTTTCATTAATGGCAAGATGACTAGTTTAAAATTACAATATGATTTGAATGAGCTTCATTCTAAGATTACGTAGATCAGAACAACAACAACGAAGAAACTTTGATTATCTTCTTTCATACAGGCGATATGTCATTTAATCATCATTAAAGGTAGGCTTACTCTACCCAAAACGACAGCATGCAGTATCAGACACGTCAAATTTTATTTTCATCAGTGAACTTGAATATGCATATTCACAGTTATCAAAATCTATCACTAGTTTAAGTTTATAGTCATGCCTGTCTTGCTGCCTCTTGCCGATAATCCTCCTGTTTGAAAT
Organism: Conus betulinus; assembly: GCA_016801955.1. Classification (NCBI taxonomy): domain Eukaryota; kingdom Metazoa; phylum Mollusca; class Gastropoda; order Neogastropoda; family Conidae; genus Conus; species Conus betulinus. The sequence continues at coordinate 166,057 of JADBJO010003045.1, read as the reverse complement.
ACTTTAACAATTATGATTCATTATCACCATCCTGGTGATCTCAAATAAATTCAAATCCGTATGAATTAAAAGATTGTCGAACATTTCGAAGGTAATGTCTTTTGCCATGATTAGCTAAAGTAAACAACATTTTGAGACCTTTAAAAGGTCATCCAGCATTTATCCTTGCTATTTATTTTTAACCTTTTTTTTTTCCACCTTTCAAATCAGCTTATCACGTGGCGTTCTACTGTCTTCGTTCAGAAAAGGTACTCTGCGTGCCTATGAACTTCCTACTATAAATAAACCTTTCTCGAAAACCCGGATTCGCATTGAATGTAATTAAATTGGTTGCAGTTTCAGTTTTCTTTCTTTTTTCTTTTTTTTTTTTGTGTTGTGTGCTTTGTTTTGTTTCCATTTATGAGGTTGAGAGAGAGAGAGAGAGAGAGAGAGAGAGAGAGAGAGAGAGAGAGAGAGCTCCCAGTTCAAAACTTCTACAGGGTTGTCCTTGCGCGCTTATCAAAACTGTTATTATGAATGAGATTTCCCGTCTTAGTCACAGCGACTGTTATCAACGGCCATTGACGTAAATGACACGCACGTGATGCCGGCAACAACGGCCGCGCCCTCTATAGGGTCGTTTCGCAGGGAGATAACCCATGTTGTTTGGGCGGGTGTGAAAAGTTAGGGGTGTTTTTTATCTGTGGGCGTAAAACGTGGAGTAAGCTTCGCACCGGTCGCCTTCGAGTACAGGTGTTACATACGTCAGTCTAATTATAGTCCCCATTGATCAAAGTCGATGGTTGGAGTCACGCGACGGCTTTGTTAAGCGGTGAACGTTTGATTTGTACCGGTGTTATCTCAACACTTTTAGTCCCAAGACAGGGGTGTCACTATCCATGACCGACCGACCGGACAGGTCCTCCCAGCCCTGTATTGAAGAGATGAGGTGATGTATTGGCGCTGCCCGTGACATCAAAGCCGGACACAAAGGGCGGTGCAACTAATCAGCAGCCGTACGTCGATGGCTTCGTGTCGCAAACGGGTTCTGTCGCGTACGGACAGCAGCAAACCGGATCGCGTGTACAGAGAAAAAAACAATTGTCTCTCACGTTTACAACAAGTTTACTTGTGCACAATTTTGAAGTCAAATGGAAAAACAACGGAACAACATTTAGTTTATAAATGTCTTGTCCCCTATCAAAATCTGTGGTAAAGAGAATGACTTAAACAGAAATTTAGAATAAAACTTTTATATTAAGCAATCAATCAATCAATCAATCAATCAATCAATCAATCAATTAATTAATTAATTAATTATCATCTTCACTTCTTTTTGGTTCTGTTTTGTCGCGCTCGCGTAGGACGTATCAATTAGTTCTCGACTGATTCATGATTAATTTGACGTCAGATTTGTGCAGTTAAACGCTTCGAAAGCTGTGTATTAGGAACAGTAAAAATCCCGTTTGCGGCGCACGTCTGTTGTTGTTTAGTAGGTCTTTTCGCGGTGAATGCATTGACTCCACTCCACTCCATCTCAGCATTTATCCCCACCACGGGAACTGGAGTCTGTAGGATTGAATTATCAAAGCCTCCCGTACAATCGTCCTCCACGTGCATTAAAACTTACGGGCAGGGACCAAAGGTTTGCAACGGTCTCCACCACGAGTTACATCTGCCCTGACTCATGTTACATTTTTTAACCGAAGGGCACCCAGGAGAACGCAGACCGCCACAAACGTTGATATATACCCTGGAAAATGATCTGCCGCCCAGGGGAGTAGTATCACGCATGGATTGAAAGAGGCATTTCCCTCTGTAATTTTAGGAACAGAATATGAAAAAGTACAAAATATCAACGTTTATATCACTAGTAACTTCGCAGTGTTCGTATTCAGTGGCAAACCTATAACAATCTTGCTGAACGAATCTTGCATCTGCCGTTTGATCCCGGATCCACCCCACGGATGTACACCCAAACTTGTCAGTTCGTCATAGGCTACATTCCATCTTCTTAACTTTGGTACGATTCAGTTCTGTGAATGTTTGCGCAGTCTTGTTGACAAACATACAAACCACGGATCTTGGTTTGAAAAAAAAAATCCTTGGCGATGATAACCGCAAAGAGTTTTGGGAAAGCGCAGGCCTCCACCAAAGAACGGATCTGGGATCTGCTTTTTGATCCGGATTCGCACCACAGATCCTTATACAATTTGATGGGTTTATCTTTGTGTCACATTCCATCTTTCCATTAAATTTGGTGAACAGTCGGTTCGCCTGTTCTTGCGACATCTTGCTGACAGACAAACAAGCAAGCAGACGCGGGTGAAAACATAACCTCCCTGTCGAATAGCACTGGGAATGGCCGCACATCTTCACAGTTGGCAACACGTGATCATCGTGTTTTTTCCGCCCTCGAGACAGAAGAGCAAAACCTACGCTTTAGCCTTTTTTTTTTCTCCATTTCCGACAGCGAAGTCAAAAAATCTTATCACCCGCGCTTCCCTCTCTACAGAAGCTCAACAAGTTGACACTGACGAGCTTTCCTACGTCATCCTCCTTCCGTTGACGTCACCGACCCGCATGACGCCATCACTCCAAAGCCCCCAGTACCTGCCGCGCCCTCTGTCGGCGGTCTGGACGGATCCCTCTTGATTGAAGAGGGGCGGGATATCGGAGAAGAGGGATCGGAAGAGCCAGGGGCTTGTTCGTTGAAGAGGACGTGGAGGATTTTGTAAAGCGCTGAGAGTCCTCGCTGACTGCATTATCTTTACTTTCTGCCTGCTGATGTGACGTTCAGGCCGTGTGAAGGAGAAGAAAAAAAAAATCAGCCGATCTAGGCTATATCTGACCTCAAGCTGAACTTTATCAAGCTTGGTTATCAGTCACGAGCCCTGCCCAGCTCTTCCCGAAACTCTTCTGATAGTCTTGCTCTAAATTTAGAGTCTTGTTACTATTCTTTCCCTGGCCTTTTTTTTTTTTTTTTTTTTTAACCTTGAATTGTGTGATCCCTTGATATACGAGCAAGATAGCGAACGATCTACAGCCATCATCGTAAACTTTGTTTATTAATTTAATAAGATATTGGAAAAAGTTTTATTGAGAATACTTTTGAACTTGAGGAGATCGCATCGATCAGCTTTAGAAGTCAAATTATTGATGAAACGTGACGAGATATAAAGCCTAAAAATGTTGAAAATGTGCTGTTAAAACAAAGCGGGGAGAAATTTTAATGTAATGGAACTTTTCCATGCACGTTAAGAAATTTTGCTACCCCCTCCTCCACTTTTCGCCCCTCTTACTCCGCCACCCCCCCCTCGACTCTCTCCGTCCCTATCCTCTGTCTGTTTGTCTGTCTGTCTCTGTCTGCCCTCTCTCTCTCTCAGTAAATAAAAAGGATGAGAGGATTATGTATATTACAGGTAACTTTTTTGTTGCATTGATAACAAATATTGCTTGGTTTGCATGATTCTGTTCGAAGTTTTGCTTCTTTGTGTGTTTTTTCTGCTTTCTTGTCCTTCTTTTTTGTCTTCTTTTTGTTCTTTCTTTGTTCTTTTTCGTCTGTCTCCTGTCTGTTAGTTTTCTATTGTCGTCTCTCCTCTCTCTCTCCTCCTGTCTGGTATCTCTGTCTATTGTCCGTCTCTCTCTGTGACATATTTATTTGTTTTGATTTTGCCTTACGTGCACACAGTCCATATAGGACAGTTTTGTTTTTGGTGCATTATTTGTCGTCTGCACTGTCTCTCTGTATACCTTCATCTTCCCGAAAAGGGTTTTTATTATTTTTTTTTTCATCCCTTTTTGCCAAAGCGACAGAACACTTGACCATTTTTAACCTCATCCAGGCTATGAGACAACGCACGCACGCAATGGGCCACATCCTGAGCTAGCTGGTGGTGGATAGGAGTGACCACAACTGGGTTGAAAAACATAGTGGTATGACGCTGCGCAAAATGTAACAATCCAGAAATGTCCACGACAAATGAATGTAACAAAATAGCAGTCCCGACGGACGACATAACAGTTGTTACATTTTTTGTCTAGACTGCTTCGTCCTGCTGGCATTGTCGAAGGATATCTGACGAATCCAACGGAAGACTGAGACTTAAAATCTTTTTTTGCTGTTGGTGGTTAATAAATCATCTACTATTTCCTTCTGTTCGAAGTCTCTAGCAGAACGTCAGTGTGCAGTCAAGTACTTTATATTTTGCTGTATACTTGGATAACAGAAATATGCAGTGGCCGGGTTAGGTTGTTTGTAACTGCTTCAGAATGATCAACTCCCATAAATCTTGTTTTGTTTTTGTCGTTTCTCTCCAATGCTATTGATGCTGTCGTTCTTTTCAGTTAGGTGGTCGTCCCTTCCGCACGATTTTCCTCCCTTCTTACCGCTCTTTAAGTCTGCAGAACAGGATGAAGAACAATATTGTTGGATCCGCTGGCGTAGAAATGCACTCGATTTAAGCCTAAATATTCCATCATGTTCAGTAATCATCAATCGACAAAACCGGAACAAAGCAGCAGTCTCGGGTAAAAAAAAAAAAAAAAAAAAAAAGTGACTTGTTTTCGTTGTGCGTACAACGTAGAATATAACAATGTAGCAATTCCCGAGCATGAACGAATTTTTTTTTTTTTTTTTTTAAATAATTACTGCATTTTCCGGTTTTCGTGGAAATTGCGGTGTGTAGCATTTTACATTGTTTGTGTGTCCCTGACCCCACTTCCGCTCCCTGTTGTGTTTCGTAGTCACTTTGACCTCAGCCTGTCATGCTCACAGCCAGCGCACATCACGGTAAACAATCTGAAGGCCATAGTGTGCCGCGCTGTGGAGCAGGACCTGACCACTCGCCTCTCTCCAGCCCTGACGTCCTGCACCCTCACTGCCGCAGCCCTGGATTCAGCCATGACCACCAGTACATTGGACGACCGTGCCCCAGCCTCCAGACGCAAAGTGTCAACAGCTAGGTGTGTGTGACCTGGGAGACAGTGCAGTTGCTGAATTTGTAGGAGCTGCCAACCGACACAAGAAAAACAAGATTAGGGGCAAATTTGGTTTATACGTTTATAAACAAACTGTTTAAAACCAAGCAAAAAAAAAAAAAAAAAAAAAAAAAGGAAAAATTTAAAATCTGACAAACCATTTATCATGCTGAAGCAAGATATTTTTGTAACAACCCCCCCCCCCCCCCCCCCCCCCCCACCCCAAGAAAAACCTCAAAGTGGTCTCTTTCAGTTAGCAAGGTAACCCGTTGCTTGGAACACAAAGAAGTCCCCACTTCCTCTCATTTTTTTCCTTAACTAACTTCCAAATCGTCCAAAATTGTGCAAAAATCAATGCCGTCAAAACACCACTGACTCAACCTTGCCTCATTGGCTTGTTTTCACTGAATCTTGTTACCATGTTCAGCCTCTCTCTCAGTTCACACGTCTGTGACATAAGATGTAGGCAGACGCACAATTCTCTCCTTTGTACTGAAAACACGTTAACGTTCGCTTCCCTTTACATTTATTCCTGGACTGTCTTGACGATTTCTTGCCCTCCTATACCAGCTCGAACCAGCAATTCTCTTATTCCTGATGCATTTTCTGATACATATGACAAGTGTTCTCTGTGCAAAACCTGTGGTAAAGAAACTTGCAGTTGATCCTATGACTTTAAGAATATTATTGTCATGCTTCAAATCTGCCGTTTCGGTCTAAATCATTAGAGTGGCTCTTTCCTTTGCACTCATCATTTGACCCCCCCCCCCCCCCCCCCCCCCCTTCCATAGATCTAAACAGCCTGAGGAAGAATAAGTGACTGTTTGATCCAGCATTAGCGTCTTTTTGCCGCTTCTGATACCATTGACCACGACCTTGTTCCTGCTCAGACAGCACTTCGGCAATCTGCTCTGCACCATATCCAATGCTATCTCAGAAACAAGAGGAAAAAACATTAGGTGTCACTCAGTCGCTATCGCTGCCCATGGTATCTTGCTAGGATAGAATTCATTCTGTACTGCCAACCACCTTCAGTGTAGTCATCGTAAGTTACCATGCCTTTGTTGAAGATAACCAACTGTATGACATTGACCACGATCTTGATTATCCTGCTAAAAAAACCTTTTGGTGGTAGTATTTGTTGGAATCTGCTCTTGGTGCCATAGTTCCAATGCTATCTCAGAAAACCAAGACGGGTGAAAAAATTACTATCACGTCCGTTGTCACACAGTTTTAAAAGTTGTCAAAGTTAGAAGAAAACATTAATGCCCACACGTATCTCATTAATAATCACTGTTCACTGCCACACACACCTTCAGTGTAGTCAAAACATTCTGTAAGTTACCACACACACATGCCACCCCCCAAAAAACAACCAACTGTACAACAAACTTTATTCTGATCTTGATTAATCTGAAAAAATCAGAAAGTTTTGCAAAAAGGACCTTTTGGTGGTCAGTTGAATCCGTTGCACAGAAGCCCTGAGACCCAAAATAACGGGAGAGGTTGAGCGTGTACGCGCTGTGGTAGTCGCACAGAAGCCCTGATACCATCCTCACAGCCTACCAGGATCTGCAGAATACCTCGTGAAACCTTTTAGTCTCCTCCAGCAAGATCCAGACCTCAAACAAATCTTTTCCAAGCCACCGCTGATTGCTTTTCAGAGGGACAAGAACCTGCGTGACATGCTTGTGAGGTCCAAGCTTAGACCGCAGGCCACCCAGTCAACCTCACCAAGGTAGACCTTGTGGGGACAAAAAAATGCAAGACGTGCCCATTCATAGATGCCTCAACTACAGTCGTGGGACCCACTGGCACATTCACAGTGAGGTCCAGTTTAAACTGCCAGTCCCAGGACTTAGTGTACGTCTGGACCTGCACCCTCTGCTTCAAGCTGTATGTTGGGGAGACCTACCGCTCATTGGCCAACCGCTTTTCAGAGCACCTGAGGTCGATGAAGCTGGGCCACAACAACCCAGTCGGCCAACATTTTGTTGGTCCGCATCACAGCTTCAGTCATGCAAAGATATCAGCAGTGTGGCAGAACCCCAGAGACCGTGTGTACAGAAAGCACATGGAGAGCCTTGTCATCAGCCGCTTGGGCACCCGCACAGCCAGCTGGATGAACATTAGAGTCACTGACGTCTAGTTGAGCCAGGGCCCTTCTCCCTTAATCTCTCTGTCCTGTCCCTCTTTAGCCCCTGTTTCTTTTTCTTTCAGTAGGCTAAATAGTGAAAATTTCCCCTTATTTATTCCCCCCCCCCCCCCCTCTCTCTCTCTCTCTCTGGTGTATGTGTGCGGGGTGGGGGTGTTGTTGTGTGTGTGTGTGTGTGTGTGTGTGGTGTGTGTGTGTTTTTTTGGGGGGGGGGGGGGGGGGGGGGGGGGGGGGGGGGGGAGGATTGTGTGTGTGTGTGTGTGTGTGTGTGTGTGTGTGTCTTTGGGTGAACTGTGGTGTGTGCCTGTGTGTCACGATCAGTGACTTTATTTTGGTCCAACTTAATAATTAAATGAGATGTTCTCACCCAATTCTCACATGGGCTTTCCTGTCTACACTGTCTTCTTCTCTTTACCTTGACAACGGGCCTATGGCTTCAAACGTCAGTTTCCTCTCCCATCGGATTCAACTCCACCAAAAGTTTTTTATAAACTTTATTATTTTTTCATTTTACCACGAATCCTGCTGTCAACTTTTGTTTCTTCCTTGATTAATCTATTGGGACAATCCAGCAATGTGATAGTGGTTCTGTCTCTTTTATTTTTTTATATTTCAAATATGTGTCAAACCACGTAATAAGCCGAATACTGTGAACTTTTTGACGATTTGTACTTGAAACCGCTGACTTAGAAGGAAAAAGGGGTGACATCATTTAGTCACTACTCGCCTGTCAGGCTTAATGTGATCTCTCTGTCTCTGTTTGTCTGTCTGTTCGCCCAACTGTCCATCTGTTTGTCTCTGTTTCTGTCTGTCTGTCTCTCTGTTCTGTCTTGGCTCTCTCTCTGTCCCCGTCTCTCTCCCCTCTTTTCTGTCTGTCTGTCTGTTTGCCTGCCCGCCTGTCTGTCTGTCTGTCTCTCTCGCTCTTTCACATAAAACTGCTCGTACAGTTTCCCCGATGTCCAACGGTTCACATTCGTAATTTTGACACACACTCAAAGCCCCTGATCGATTGAAGACATATACACTTTTTTGCCACCTCTATAAACTGCTTGTGCGATCACGCCATCCTTAAAGTGGACTGACAAGGACTAGACGACAATCTAACAATTCTTTTTTACACTAAAGAAATGACTGAATGCCTGGAATTGACGCCACTGTCTAGCACGCTACCGAAGTTCAGAAATTTGACTAATAGAGACAACCGCATCGAAAGTGACTTTCCACCTCTCTCTCTCTCTCTCTCCTCTCTCTCTCTCTCTCTCTCTCTCTCTCTCTCTCTGTGCGTGTGTGTGTTCAAACATTATAAGTCAGATCTGACTTGACTTGCTCGTTGCGCGATTCGCCGAGAGAGAGAGAGAGAGAGAGAGAGAGAGAGAGAGAGAGAGATTACCTCATCTCACACAAGTGCTGTCCGTGGGCAATCGCCTCCAATTTTGATGCAGATTGGATAACGTTGTCTATAAGCGCTAGGGGTCAGAGTGGAATTCTGTTTCTAAATATGTACTGTTTTGAATATCCATTGACAAAAACGTCTTGTGATTGGCAGAGATTCCTTTCGAGATTTCCAGACTCTTCAGTTTCGGTGTCCGAGACTGTGTGAGCCAAGAACACTACATAGATATGAACTCGGAGTGCGAGTTTGTGTATAGCAGGCCTGTGTCTGTGACAAGAACCAAATGCTGAAATAAATACGATTGACCCTTCTCAGTATAGTAAAGATCTGTGGAAATTGTCTGAAAAAGAAACCTAAATCTTCAGACGGAAAAGAGTGTTATCTGGGGGCAAGTCCTGTCTCTCGACATAGGAAAACAAGAAAAAAGAAACAAAATTGAGGAAATGAGTTATACATTAGGAAACGATTGCAGTGATTAAATGAAAAGGTGTTAAGTGGCAGATTTCACTGTATTGACACTAAACAGACTTCAGCTTAACATGTGGCCAGGTATATTCTGGAAGTACACCTCTTGGTCCTGCCTGGTCGGTTGCGAGTCAACCTGCCTCTTTTGTCGTCAAGTTAGGTCGACGATTGCCGGTCGTGTTTTCATAAAAACTCGGCACGGTTGTTTGTAAGAGCAGCAGCTAGCAATAAACTGATAAAATGCGGAAGGAAAAGCCGTTTCCAACGAGCAAAAAAAAGCTGCCTCCGTGAGGGAAGGGGTGGAGGATGGAAGGTAGTCATGGTGGATGGAGTAGGTGTTGGGGTGTGGGTTGGGGGAATTAGAGGGAGGGGGCTGAGGAGGCGGGTTAAAAACTGATCGAAATTTGCCTTGTATCTTTTATTGTTGTCAGATCGTTTTGCCTGTCTTTTGCTTGAATTGTTTAAAAGAATAGTTCCATGTTACATTTATTTATCATGTAACATTTGTGCAGGAGACAGAAATATTTTTCAAAACCTTCCTGAAAGTCCTAGAAAATCAAGGAAGTTCTAGAAATTGTTTGTAAAAAGTTCCTTGCATTTTATTTGGCTATACTGCGTAGCGGGTCAGAAACATTTTAAAATGTTTTGTGCATGTTGATTGGACGTGCTACGCCATGATTCTGGAAAATCTGATGTCACGAACCTTAAAATGATCGGGGTTTTGGCCTTTTGAGATAGATTGCGAGCAATATTTCTTTTTCTCAAAAAGCGTATCTGTTGTGGGATTATTCTGACTATAATATAAGATTCAGTCTGTTACCAGAATCGATCTCTCTGTTTCGGTAGGATTGAAACGAGAAATTAGAACCAGGTTTTGTCATTCATTTCAGTTAGCGTTCTACGTAGACGGAAGTGTTTGAAAGAATACGAGTTTAATGCTCCATTGAAACAGAGAGTAAGAGCTAATCATTAAGTGGAGTATGGAAGGGGTAATGGGGTGTAACACGTTTTTGAAGTAATTTCTGCTAATGGCGTAAGCAGGTAGGGATTTTCCTGTCCATTGCTCATGCGCAAATTTTGTTTGTTTGTTTTTCTGTTTTTTCTTTTTGTTTGATTATTTTCTTGTGTGCTTGTTTGTTTGCTTGTTCATTTTTTTTTTACCTGTCTTGTTGCGTTCCGAACGATCAAGCATAGCAGAAAGCCAGCCTACATTCAAATAGCTCGTTGATTTATCTTATTCGAAAGTTTGTGTAAGACGATCAGCCAGTTTTGACGTCTGCTATATAAGGAATGAATGGACGGGGGGGGGGGGGGGGGGGGGGGGGGGGGGGGGGGGGGGGGGGGGGAGGGTTGAAGTCCTCGCATTGGTCGGGGAGTTCCATCAAACCCGCGATTAACTGCCACCAGACTTGAACAGCTGGTAATGGCGGTCCCTTTGGAAACAGCCACGGCTATAGAAGAGTCTTGGGAAAAAGGACATAACTCTAAATCCGTCGTATAAAGAATATTGATCCCGCCCATTTATGCAGGCGTGAATGCGGACATCTGTTATTTGCATGGTAATTCGTCCATTGGCCTTCACAAGGGGTTCAGTGCAGTCAAGCGGTAGGTTGATTTTTTTTCTTTTCTTTTTGTCTCTGTTCTCCTCCCCCCACCCACCTTCGCTCACTCTCCACTCTCGATCCGTCAAATGCCAAGCCATTGTTGGCAATGGGGAAAATAGTTACGATGAAGGGAAGGTAAGTATTTTTTTTGTGTGCTTGTTTCTTCTTCTTTTTGTGTATTTGCAAAAACGAAAACAAAAACGAAACAATTTGAACAGGAAGCGGACGAAGATCGTAAGCAATATCTCTGTCAGCTAACCGCAACAAGAAACAATCATAGAAACAAGACTGGTCAATTTGTGGTTCTACTGGTGGATCTAAATGATATGTTGTGATGCACAAAACTAGTATGTAAGATGGTGGTCATGTCACACGTGAAGAGAGAATGTGTGTGTGTGTGTGTGTGTGTGTGTGTGTGTGTGTGTGTGTGTGTGTGTGTGTGTGTGTGTGTGAATACAACACTATGTTAATCTGACAGTAAATGGTTTCAGTCAGTCAGTGTGTGTGTGTGTGTGTGTGTGTGTGTGTGTGTGTGTGTGTGTTTATATCATATATGAGCTCTGACTTGACTTGTACGGCTCAGCGACCCGCCAGAGAGAGAGAGAGAGAGAGAGAGACAGAGAGAGAGAGAGAGAGAGAGAGAGCATTTCGTACCGTTTGCAATCACTTCCGTTTTTGATGCAGTTAGGATAACCGTTATCTTTATAGTGCTAGCAGTCAGAGCGGAATTCGGTTCTAGATATGCACTATGTTGAGTATCTATGAACAGAAACGTCTTGTAGTTGGCAGAGATTCCTTTCGAGATTTCCATATCATATTCTTTAGCTTCGCTGTCCCGGGTTGGGTGAGCTAAATGATATATTGTGATGCATAAAGTTAGTATGTAAGATGGTGATCATGTCACACGTAAAGAGAAAATGTGTGTGTGTGTGTGTGTGTGTGTGTGTGTGTGTGTGTGTGTGTGTGTGTGTGTGTGTGTGTGTTGTGTGTGTGTGTGTGTGTGTGTGTGAGAGAGAGAGAGAGAGAGAGAGAGAGAGAGAGAGAGAGAGAGAGAGAGAGAGAGAGAGAGAGAGAGCCCTTTCAGTAAAAAAAAAAAAAACCTCTGGAAATTGAAAAGAAACCTGAATCTTCACACGGAAAGAGTGTTTCCAGGGCCGCAAGTTCTGTCTCGGCAAAATAAAGCAAAGAAGAAGGAAGAAATAGACAAACAAACGAAAATCAGGAAATAAGTCGTATATTAGTACAAAAGTAGCAGAGATTTAACTGGAAGGGTGTTTTATGGCAGAGTTCACTGTATTCATACTAAAAGAAAAAAGGCTTAGGCTTCAACCTGCGGAGGGGATATATAGCCTATTCTGCGAAGCATGGTATACCTCTCGGCCCTGTCTGTTTGTTTGTTCTCGTCATTGTTCACGAGATAGGTCAAAAGTACTGGTCATATTTTCGTCCAAATTTGGCACGGTTGTTTGTAAGGGCAGCAGCTGGCAATAAAACTGATGAAATGTGGACAGAAAAGCTGTTCCCAAGCGAGTAAAACTGCCTCCGAGAGGGAAAGTGTGGAGGATGGAATGTAGTGATGGGCATGGAGTCGGGGGGTGAGTAGGGTTGAGGGCGGGGGGAGGGGGATCGGAGGGAGGGGGGGCTCGGGAGGCTGGTTAGTGGTTACAAACTGATCGAATTTGCCTTGTATCTTTCTTGTTGTTAGCTCGACATGGCTGGATTTTGCTTGAGATATTTGAGAGTATCGTTTCATGTGACGTTTATTTATCATATGACGTATGTGCGGGAGACAGAAATAACCCTTTAAACCTCCCTTAAAGTCCAAGAAGCTCTCAGAACGTTTCAGAAGTTGTTTGTAGAAAATTCCACGCGTTTCTCTTTGCCCATTCTACGTAATGGTTCTCAGACGATTTGGAACCTTTCATGCGTCTTGACTGGATGTGCTTCGCCATGATTCTGGAACTTCTGATGTCATAAACCTTAAACGATCGGGGATTTGGCCGTTTGAGAAAGACAGCGATCAGTAATTTTGTTGTTGTTGTTCAGGACGCGTCTCTGCTGAGGGATCGTTCTGAAGACAATGTAAGATCCAATCTTTACCAGGTTCGGCATCTCTGTCTCGGTGTAATTCGAGAAATTAGAACCAGCTTATTTCATTCATCTCAGTTAGCGTTCTACGTAAACGGAAGTGTCTGGAAAGCATTGGAGTTCACTGCTTGATCGAAACAGAGAATAAGAGCTAATCAGTAAGGAGAGAATGAATGGGCAATGGGGGGTGTAACGATTATTTAAAAGTGTTCTGCTAATGGCGTAAGCACGTAGGGATTTTCCTGTCCGTTGCTCACGCAGATGCTTTCTTTGTTGCTTTTTCTTTTTTTTTATTTGATTATATTCATGTGGTTTTGTTTGCTTGTTTGTCCTTTACCACTTTCGTTGAGTTCCAAACGATCAAAGCATAAGAGGAAGCCAGCCCAGCATTCAGATAACTCGTTGATTTATCTTATTCAACAGTTTCTGTAAAATAACCAGCCAGTTTTAACATCAGTTATAAGGAAAGAATGAACGGCTGAGGGAAGGAGGGGGGGGGGGGGGGGGGGGGGGGGGGGGAAGGGATCGAAGCTGTATTGGTGGGGGAGTTCCATCAAACCAGCGATTAACCGTCAGCTCAAACAGCTGGTAATGACGGTTGCACGAAACAGCCATGGCTCTAGAAGAGTCTTTGCAAGAGGGACATAACTCTAAATCCGTCTTATGAAGAGTATCGATTCCGCCATTTATGCGGGCGTGAATGTGGACATTGTTATTTGCATGGTAATTCGTCCATCGGCCTTCACGAGGGAGGTCAGATCAGCACAGGCAAACGATTGGTTGACTTTTTTTTCTTCTTTCTCTTGTCCCGCCCTCCTTCCTTCATACCCCTCCCCTTTCGATCCTCCACATCCCTTACCACTCTTGGCAATGGAGAAATACGACGAAGCAGAAGGTAACAATTCGTTGCATCTTTTCTTCTTCTTCATTTTTTGTGTTTATTTTGCTTGTTTGTTTTGTTTTGTAAACAGAGAAGACAGTGAATCGACATTGTAAGCAGCAACTCCGTCAGTTAACCAGAACAAGAAAAAACCACCAACCAATAAAAACTGATCAATTTGTGCTTGTACTGGTGGAGCAGCTAAGATATTGTGGCGCATAGAACTAGTAGTCTGTAAGGTGAGGATAATATCATATCAAGAGAGAATGTGTGTGTGTGTGTGTGTGTGTGTGTGTGTGTGTGTGTGTGTGTGTGTGTGTGTGTGTGTGTAGTGCGCGTGCTTGCCTGCTGCCTGCCTATCTAATTGTGTGTGTGTGTGTGTGTGTGTGTGTGTGTGTGTGTGTGTGTGTGTGTGTGCGTGTGTATAGTGCGTGCTTGCTTGTGCCTGCCTATCAAGTGTGTGCGTGTGTGTGTGCATGTGTGTGCGCGCGCGCGCGCGCGCGCACGTGTGTGAGTAAGTGTGAGCGTGCGTGCATATGCATGGTTGTGTGCATGCGCGCGCGCACGTGTGTGTAAGTGAGAGAGAGAGAGAGAGGGAGAGGAGAGATGGAGAGGGTCGGGCTATTGTAATTTACTCAGAAGCGCCATTGGTAGGGCAATTCTATCAAACTAGCGATTACCCGTCACCATAAACAGCTGGTAATAGCGGCTGCCATGAACAGCCATGGCTTCAGAAGAGTCTTGGCAAAATGGGACATAACTCGAAATCCGTCTTATGAAGAGTATCGATCCCGCCATTCATGCGGGCGTGAATGTGGACATCTGTTATATGCATGGTTAATTCGTCCATTGATCTTCACAAGGGAGTTCACTTCAGGCAGACAATGATTTGATAATGTTCTTGTCCATTGTCCTCCAACGCCCCGCCCCTACACTTCAGGCCAATTTTTAACCCTCCTCCAACGCCCCGCATTCCCTCCTCTCGGTATTCCCTATCTCCAGTCCTGGCATGAAGAGCTAGTTAGGGCAAAGTGGAAGGTAACGGTTTCTTTGCTTCTTATTGATCCTCCTCCTCCTCCTCCTCCTCCTCCTCCTCTCTCTTCTTCTTCTTCTTCTTCTTCTTCTTCTTCTTCTCTTCACTTCTTTGTTTTTGTAAACGGAGAAGAAAGGGGAATGGGGATTGGAAGCGATAACCCAGTCAAATAATCCCCCCCCCCCCCCCCCCAAAAAGAAAAGCTGGTCAGTTGTGATTGTGCTGCTGGAGCAGCTAACTGATAGATTGTGAGGTATCAGACTATTTTGTAGGATTAAAGAAAGGATATACGTGTGTGTGTGTGCGTGCGTGCGTGCGTGCGTGCGTGCGTGCGTGCGTGTGTGTGTGTGTGTGTGTGTGTGTGTGTGTGTGTGCGCAAGTATATATATATATATATGTGTGTGTGTGTGTGTGTGTGTGTGTGTGTGTGTGTGTGTGTGTTTATATGTATATACATGTAATATGCATATATATATTACATGTATATACATATAAATATGTATATGCCTGCATTTGTTTTCCCCCACTACTTATTGTTCAGCATATATATATATATATATATATATATATATATATATATATATATATAGAGAGAGAGAGAGAGAGAGAGAGAGAGAGAGAGAGAGAATACACAAAAAGAACAACTAGTTGGCTTTTCGTTATCCCAATTTTTTTGACGAGCACACCTCGCTTTTCTCAGGGGACTTTATGTGTCTTATGCTCACGCAGGTATTACGAATTATTCTGACAGTCACTCAGTTAAACAAGAAAGAAGTAGTAGGAAAGTGAAAAGCATGGAAAACAATGTGCAGAATCGAAAGAAGAAGAAGTAGGAAAGGTAAAAGCATGGAAAACAATCTGCAGAATCGGAACATACACCTACAGGCGTGTGTTTATACTGAACATGTGAATGGTGTGTGTGTGTGTGTGTGTGTGTGTGTGTGTGTGTGTGTGTGTGTGTGTGTGTGTGTGTGTGTGTGTGAGTGAGAGAGAGAGAGAGAGAGAGAGAGAGAGAGAGAGAGAGAGAGAGAGAGAGAGAGAGAGATGTGAATCAATGTGTCTCCGTCGAATCGGTTCCATGACCAGACTATGTGTATGTGGAGTATTGATGATGGCCCACATAGGCAGTCTGGAAATCGGTTCTTATTACCAGACTCCGGCAAAGAACTAGTTGAATGGCAAACAGACGCATTGGGAATCAAAAGACTAGGCGGGGTAGTGACGGTTGGGCTGATCGATCACACGAGTTGAGCTTAATTCCTAACTCCACCCCTTCCCTCATCCATGCCCCCAGCCCCGAGGAAAATGTCAAGCGAGGGAGCTGAATCGTCTGTTCCCTTCCCACGTGACCGCACATACGTACATCGGACGTTAAGCGGCGCTGTACGCTGTTGTGCGAGACAATTCGATGATGCAGCGTGTGTGACCATCCACCACGAAACGAGTCAAAAGTCACTTTGAATACCTTCTACCAGTTAATTAGTAGATGATGATTTCAGACCTGTTTTGTTTTAGGTTTTGCTTGTTTGTTTATTTAGTTTTTGTTTAAAGACATTCTTAAAGCATCTCTTGCTCCGTTTCCAACGCAAATCAGAGATAGAGTGCCCAGCTTACAAAATTCTGAAAACAATATATTTCCTTATAGCTTATTTGAGGGAACAGGTCGTTTGAGAGAGAGAGAGAGAGAGAGAGAGAGAGAGAGAGAGAGAGAGAGAGAGAGAGAGAGAGAGAGAGAGATTGATTTCATGCAGTTGGTCCAATGGCATTTCCCTCTCACCATGCAGAGGAATGGCTAAAATAGAACCTACATCGTAAATTCGTTGATGTACATTATCTATTTCTCGTGATGCATCTTATGTTGTTGTATTAAGACTCGATATAGTTTTTGATATTGTCGGCTTGTTTGCACGTGTCTGTGCGCAAAATGCTTAAAAACAGTTGTGTTTTTCAGCTATCAAACTTTAGTGGTAGGAAAAAGGATATGATGGCTAGGGTGTCGGAAGGTTGGGATTGGCAGGAGGGGTCAGGGAGAGAGAGGACTGGGTGGGGAACGGGAGTTACACGTAGATCAAGTTTGTCTTGCATGTTTTTATTGTTTCAGATTGGCGCAGTGAGCTTTGTCTGAGATATTTCAGATTAAAAAATCGTTTCACGTATCGTTCATTTACCACCGTGCACAAACGACCACAGAAGCTACCTGGACATCCAGAAAAGCTCCGAAAGCGTTCCAGAAATCGTTTGTGCAATGTTTCGTATGGTTTAATTGGCTACACTACGTCATTGTTGTCAAAAGTTTTAGAATGTTCTGTGCGTTTCGACTGCCTATGCTGCGCGATGATTCTAGAACTTCCTGTTTCATAAACTCTACATGATTGAGGTTCTGAGTGTTCTAGAAAGACAGTTATCCATAATTTTTTTCTGAAGTCGCCTTTCTGTTGTCGGGTCGCTGTAAAACGGTCATATGAAACTGAACTTGTCGCTGGTGTTCGTATGTCCTCTGTCTGGATGTGATCTGACCAATAATTAGAACCAGATTTTGTCATTCATTTCAGTTGGCGTTCTTCTTCAGCCGAAGAGTCTGATTCTTCATTGTAACAGAGGGTGACAGCTATTCGGCTGGGAGTATGGAAGTGGTAGTGGGGTGTAACACATTTTTCATGTGTCCTGCTAATAGCGGAAGCAGATAGTTTATTCTCTGTCCCTTGCTTGCAGGCTTGTGTTTACTTGCTTGTTTTCTTATGTGATTATTTTCTGACTTTTCGTTTGTTTGCTCTTTCCTTCTGCGTTCTGATCGATCAGAGCTTAATACGAAATCAGCCGGTACTTAACGGACCCATCGATTTATCTTACAGGACAGTGTCTGTGAAACGACCAGCAAGTTTTAATGTCGGCTATAAGGAGTGAATGAACGGCTTTGGGGCTGAAGCTGTATTGGTGGGGGAATTCCATCAAACCAGCGATTAACCGCCAGCTCAAACAGCTGGTAATGACGGTTGCCACGAACAGCCGGGTCTTTAGAAGAGTCTTAGCAAAAGGGACATAACTCTAAATCCGTGTTTATGAAGGGTATCGATCCCGCCATTTATGCGGGCGTGAATGCGGACATATGTTATTTGCATAGTAATTCGTCCATTGGCCTTCACAAGGGAGTTCATTGCAGGCAAGATATGGGTTCATCTTCCTTCTTTCATTCCTTGTCCACGCCACTCCCTCATCTCTTGCTATTTCTTCACTATGCCAAGGTTTTATTGGCCATCGGGAGATAGTTACGATGAAGCGGGAGGTAAGGATTTTTTTTGTCCTTTAGTGTCATGTTAAGAGGAAGAGAATGGGTTTTGTGATTATAAGCCCAACAAAAATAACCCCAAGAAAAAAAAAAACCCTGTCAAATTGTGGTTGTGTTGCCAGAGTAACTGATTGAGAAATCGGGATGCAGCACTCTCTCTCTCTCTCTCTCTCTCTCTCTCTCTCTCTCTCTCTCTCTATGTGTGTCTATGGAGAGTGTGTGTGTATGCATGCGCGTGTTTGTGTACATGCACGTGAGCGCATATGTGTGTATTTGTGTGTGTGTGCATGCACGCTGTGTGTGTGTGTGTGTGTGTGTGTGGTGTGTGTGTGTGTGTGTGTGTGTGTGTGTGAGAGAGAGAGAGAGAGAGAGAGAGAGATGTCAACGTGGTTTATTCAGAAGAGTCGCAGTCCTATTTCAAAGGGTAAATACACTGAAACAAAATCGCTATATTCACATGCAGGCGAAGAGGTTCACTGTAACCATGATTTGAAAAGAGAGAGAGAGAGAGAGAGAGAGAGAGACGAGAGAGAGAGAGAGAGAGAGAGAGAGAGAGAGAGAGAGAGAGATTATGAAAAGTAACGACTCGAAACGTAAGCATACCAGAGAGCATACCAGATTCATGAAGATTCAAAACTGACTAAAAAAAATACAACAAAAAAAAAAAAAAAAAAAAAAAAAAAAAAAAAAGAGGAAAGAAGAGAAATCAGCGCTTTGACACCCACTCGCATGAAGTAATACATGAATTGTCTCAGAGAGAAGAGAGAGAGAGAGAGAGAGAGAGAGAGAGAGAGAGAGAGAGAGAGAGTGGATCGACCGGTCTCTGTCGAATCGGTTCCATGACCAGACCGTGTGGATGTGGAGTATTGATGATGGCCCACATAGGCAGTCTGGAAATCGGTTCTTATTACCAGACTCTGGCAAAGAACCAGTTGAGTGGTAAGCAGACGGCGACTGGGAATCAGCAGACTAGGCGGTGTAGAGACGGTGGGACTGATCGATCACACGAGCCAGGCTCGATTCTCGAACACCACCGACCCCCCCCCTCCCCCTCCCCCACGCCTCCCGGTTCCTTTCTCTAAGGAAAAGGTCAAGCGAGGCAACTGAATCGTCTGTTGCATTCCCACACGACCGCACATCTGTACATCTGCGGTGCGGTACACAGCGGCGTGAGACAATGCAGTGATGTTGTATGCTGTATGACCATCTACCAAGGAATGAGTGGAAAGTCACATTTATAATCCTGTGCAGCTGAATAAGTGGGGTCAAATTACAGCAGTTTTGTATGCAGCTTGTTTAATTTCGTTTCCGCTTTCTAGGCACATTCTTAAAAGCGTCTGTTAATCGCTTTCCGACATAAATCAGACATAGAGCGCCCCCGACTTGTAGTCTTTTGAAGACTATAATTTTCTCACTGCTGATTTGAGAGAACGGGCGGTTAAGTTTGCAGATGCGCTCAGAATGAGAGAGAGAGAGAGAGAGAGAGAGAGAGAGAGAGAGAGAGAGAGAGAGAGAGAGAGAGAGAGAGCAAATGGTAAATAGTATTTTCCAGTTCACTCCGTAATGGAATATAGGATAAACCCCAATGTCAAATTTCAACATTCACATCTTTATTTATCCACCTTTCCCTTTTCTTTTTGCCTTGGTGCAAGTTGTTATTCTCAGTTGTTTATGACTTGGATCGTCACATTAGACTGCCATAACTAGAGAATGTAGATATGTCAAATCAAACCTTAAAAAATGATTATTGTGCAGTCACTTATTTCCATAATATGCCATAGCAAGGCTCAAATTCTTCGTTTTCTTCTCTCTCTGTTTTCTGTCTGTCTGTTTGTCTGTCCGTCTGTCTGCCTGTCTGTCTCCCTTCTTCCCTCCTCCCCCCCCTCCCCCCTGTGTGTGTGTGTGTGTGTGTGTGTGTGTGTGTGTGTGTGTGTGTGTGTGTTTAGTCGTGGAATCAGCATTAGTAAGCGTCCTCCTCCGGAGGGCGCCACCACGTCCATCCAACGACAACCCTCATCAGCTTGCTGATACTGATGCCTTCGACACGAACTCTTAAAGGGGCGCGGACGTGCAGGAGACATGGATACTGGGGTCACAAGGAGAGTAGGACATGAAGGGCCGCAGAATTGGAGACCTTTCTGCGCTGATTGATGAGGATGAGGATAACAAAGGTGATGCCGATGAGTTACATTCTGGTCAGAGACTACACGACAGGGTAGTACTCTACGCTTCCTTTCACAATACTTCCTGGCATCAACCAGGCCCGAGAGACACAGACAGCTGCAGTGTTGGTCAGGAATCTAAGCGACACCAAGGGACGCATCCATGAAGCAGATGGAATTCGGATTCGTGGTTGTAGTCTCCCCACTTGTTCCGTGGCACATTCAGCGCTGGGTGAAAGGCAGACCAAGACTGAGAAATCGAGCACTGAAACAAATACCTCTGAAGGGAATGAAACCTACAACCATCCAGGCCGCAAGTCTGTGACGATAACCACAGCACCCCCGACGGTTGGTCAAACTGTACGTTTTCAGCTGGCGAATATCTTTCAAAAACTCTTCATAGAAATTTTCTTTGGAAACATCTTAATGAAATGATAGTTTCGCTGAAAGTGTCGGAGAGAATATATACACGATCTTCGTTAATTGGCTGTAGCTTCGTTGCATTTAGTCTGGGTTGACAGGGGTTTACTGTGTTGTGAACGAAATGAAAAAAACAACAACACACACACACACAAAAACCCCACCTGCGGAAGCCACCTAAAACAGCGAAATGTCAAATTACGCACAAGTCGGCAAGTACATTGTTTGAACTAGCTCGACCTTGCGGAAAGAAGCTCGCTCTCCAAGGGAGGTTATCTTGTCGGGGTTTGAGCAGAGCCCTTCCATTGAAAACTCCCATCAGCTAACTTCCCCTGCTAGTGTTTTGGCATGGTAGTGTTTACAGAGTGCTGTACTTCCCATTCCACTTGGGTTTTTGATCCAAGATTGAAAGATAAAGAGAAATTTTTTAAAAAGGGTGTACAAAGCCGCATACAAATAACCATAGGGGCAAATGGACACTGCAAAACGAACATCTCATTTTGGACAGTATTTACATTTTCCTCTACCTGGTTGCCAGGAGACAAAAAACAAAACAAAACAAAAACAAAAACCAGCCATCCAACCAACCAAAGAGCCAACCAACAAACAAACGGACTGGCTTGTCATAAATTGTTATAAAAGGAAGATAAGTATGAAATAAAAAAAAAAAACCCCACACAACTTTGAATTTGCCACAAAGGCAGAAAAACTGGACAATGGTAAAGATGAAAACAACAAAAAAAACAAAACAAAACAAAACAAAACAAAACAAAAACAAAAAAAAAAAGGGGGGGGGGGGGGGGGGGAGGAGAAGACAGAATACAGGAGAGTGAGAAAAAAAGAGGAAATCACTTGCCGACAATTTCCCTATGGCGATGACACATTTTCTTCAAACAAAATGTATTGCACACCACAACACAACAAACCACAGCACAGTGCAACAACGCAGAAGAACTCTCAACGCAGCACAACACGGCACAGCCCAGTTCAACGGGAGCGTAACGTACGGGCTGAAACATTACAGAACTGGTGCGTCCGATTATCGCGCATTTTTCTACAATCTGTGTGCGCGCATGCCAATGTTGATGCCACGAACACAAAAGCGCACTTTTTAGACCGAGAAGCGCGCATCCATAGATTGAAAGGCAGCCTTCTATGTGCCAATAAAAATGCGCAATGTAAGAGAGCGAGTCATCGCTCCGCCAGGTTAAACATATTATTTGCTGTCTGGAAGATCAATAAACTATAGTTATGCTCTCTCTCTCTCTCTCTCTCTCTCTCTCTCTCTCTCTCTCTCTCTCTCTCTCTCTCTCACTCTGTGTCTCTCTCTCCTCTCTCTCTCTCTCTCTCTCTCTCTCTCTCTCTCTCACACACACACACACACACACACACACACACACACACACACACACACACACACACACACACACACACAGATACACACACACACACACACAAAGCAGGCATCCTCAAAGCGGTGCATACATAAAAAAGATTATGTTCATTTGTAAGGTTTAAGTCGGCCTCATCCACGTGCGCTTATTAGGACGAACATCACACTCAACCCGTGCGTGCTTTCTGGCTCTAAACGTGCTCTTTTTGGCATTAAAGAAATGCGCACTTTTTGGTCGATCTACCGTTCCACACAATAAAGCATAACAAAAGATGGCACAACACTGTACGACACAACACGGCGCGCAGCAATGCAACACAGTGTAGGGCAGCATCATGTAGAACAGCACAGCACAGCAGAGGACAGCAAAGCACAAGAGAGCACAGCACAGCACAGCACAGCTCAGCACAGCGCAGTACAACAGAAAAAATCCAGGCTTTTACCCGAGTCTTGTCCAGGAAGAGCATAAAAGACAGAAATAAGACCAAGAAAGATGGTGGGATTCGATTTGCAATCTGGACGCAGCCCCCAGGAATTCGATTTCCATCCCTAGGGAAAACGTCACGTCTTTCTTGGTAGCCCTCCCATTTTTACAGGGCATGGCACTGGAAGCAAAACATGCCGACTCAGCTGCTGTTTTTGTCTGGGAGGCCAAATGGAGACGGTGATAGAAAAGTTGGTGGCCTCACCTCAGAACCACTGATCACTGTCTCGGCTGTGTAGGACAGCTTGGGGCTGTCGGACCTGTCCACCCCTCCGCTTGTTCCCATTTGTAGTAAGACCATGATTTAAGAAAAAAAAGGGGGTTGTCTGTATTTTGAGCGACTTTAAATTTATACAGATATCTAACTGCAAAAAGCAGTAAATGCAGCAGAATAGAACACAGGAGAATGTAATGCAGTATGTCGTATGTCACAGTACATTACAATGCAATGTAATGTAATACAGTACAGAACAGTACAATCTGATGATTTAATACGGCAAGCGCGACACGACACGACAATGCACAATATCATGCTACACTGCACTGCATTACGCTACAGTATACTATACTACACGACGCTCTACTACAGTACAGTACAGTACAGTACACTACACTACACTACACACTACACACTACACACTACACTACACTACACTACACTACACTACACTACACTACACTACACTACACTACACTACACACATGAAGCAATTAGACGGGATGATATGAGATGCAATGCAACAAACTTCGGAGTAACACAACACAACACAACACAACACAACACAACACAACACAACACAACACATGTTATATGAATCTCAGCCAACGTACATAGCCACATAAAGACTATCACATTATCACATTTGATGCTGTACATTTATAATGACATCAACTAACCAGTCTTTTTTTCAAATATAGTTAAAGCAGAAGATGTATTTTTCCCACAAAATCCTAAATAAAGAAAAACACTTACCTCTTTATCTTAAAACTTAAAAGAAAACCCAACATCCAATCCAAACCAAACCTAATCCAAAGCGGGCCCAGTCCAGTCCAGACCAAAACGATCATGTATATCGCTAACTAAACCAGACTGAGACATCTATTGTGACACACACCACCATACAACACACGGCAGCACTGACACAACACAACAACAGAAAAATCATCATAGCTTTTAACAGGCCTGTGGTCAGGGGGGGTGGGGGGGTGGGTGGGGGTATTTGAGGGGGTAAAAAAACAGGGTAGACTGAACGCCCAATCTAAAGGCAGCCTAAGAGAATTGGACGTTCGACCCCATACGAATGTCACATCTTGCCAGCAATCCCTTCATTTACATGCCATCCCGACTCAGCCGCTGCTCCTGCCTGTGGTGACCACAACAAGACGCTGTCAGGATATCGAGGGGTCTACCCTCGGATTCACCGATCACTGTCTTGCTATGCACACGACAGCTTCGAACTGTCAGACCTGTCTGCCCCTACGCTTAAAAAAATGGTCGTGGGACCACTCTAGTGGTTGATTAACTGTTTTGTGTGGCAGATTCTAGCGGTCAGGCCTGTCTGCTCCTACAGTTATTCCGATTTTTGTTTTGGTGTGGGATCATGATTAAAAAAAGAAAGAAAAAAAAAACAAACAAACAAAAAAAAAAACAACAACAAACAAAAAAACAACGAACCTGCCACTGAAAGAAATACAGTGCATTTCCTCTTCTGTGAATGGATTATTTGAAAACAATCCTCGAATGCCCTGTTAGAGTGTTTGACTGTAGAGTGCTGAAGTCTGCAAACGTATTATTTTGTGCAGAACTGGACAGTCGTTCAGTAAGTTGCAGTTTTATACGGGTTTTGTTGGAAATCTGTTCGGCTGACTTGTGTGATACAGGCTGCACAAAGCCTGGCATTCAGTGCTCTCTTGTTTCAGACGGTCAGCTCACAAGACAGGTTCAGGCTGTGTTTCAAATAGTCGCAGTGAGGACACCTCTTTCGCTCAGTTCAATTTCGAACTTCTATCTTTTCTCGTGATTGTTCTCCTTCTTTGCGCACACCTTTGTGTACACGGTCAGCCCGGCCCTTCAGATGAATAGTGCCGCATTCTCCAGCTTTTGTAGACTGTCGTCGTAGAGCTTCGTCATTAGAGCTGTGTCTGTTGGGCCACACTTCTCTCCTTGTCTGTTCATGCAACGGGCATTTTTGGGGCACATGCTCCGCTGTCTGTTCTTCGTGCCTACCAGGACAGACTGGAGAAGGCACCCCTTGAGCTTTCGGCACAAGTGACTGTTAGGTCTGTTGTGCCCGATGCGGAGCCTCACCAGGGCACTTTGTTGCTCTCTGGACAATAGATGATAATCATCCTTGGGTATCCTAGACGTTGTGACCGTCCCGATGATGCTTCGCATCTCGCTGTAGGTGATGCTGTTATTAGACCACTCCCCCTGAGCATCCTCCCTCGCCAGGTGATCCGCTAACTCGTTGCCTGGTATCCCGCAGTGGGCTGGAATCCCCTGGAGCACCATTCTTTTGTCTCGTGGTGTAACTTGTTGGATTTATACCCGATTGCGGACTTGAGTTACGGTAATTTCCAGGGTACTTGACTCACCAAAGGTCAAAAAGTCCTGTGGCTGTCTAGAGGCCTTATCGTTTGTCATGACCAGTACACAAGCAAAGAAAGAAAAATCTCCTTTGTCTGCACTAATACTAGGTGAACCAAATGTTGATCGTGATACTTTGTTTTGATTGCAAAAGGATAATCCATTCTTTGGATGGTATGTTTCCACAAGCAGAAGCACAAGCAGCTGACTCGGGATTATCAGAGATTTCACTTTAGATTAGAGATGAAACCTTGTATTGTTCGAACAAAGATGACAAATGTCAGCAAGCAAGGCAAATCTTGTGGCATTACAGTGTTGTGCACTCTTCAAGACGGTATCATGACAGGTCTCTGTGGTGATTGTTGTAGGTTACAAAGAGGCTTTACTCGATTTTTTTTTCCTCGTTTGACAGATGTACAAAGATGTCAGATATACTGCAGTACTTGTGACACTTACGAAAGCTGGCGTTGAATAATAGAGTTGATCGTGCTCCTTTAGAAAAAAAATATTGATTATATATGCAGACATTGTGTAATCAGATATTTTTGAAGAGATCCTCACGTGTTCTCAAATACCCTTCTCATCGAGGTTGGACCATTAACGACTATCATTTGACCAACGATTTTCGTTGAATCAACGTCAGGATTTACCGGAGAATTTTAATTCTTTCCTCAGTGTATGTACTGATGAGCCAGGTATTCCTTAAGACGGCGTGTCTGTATCGATTTGCCAGTAGATACACCTACTTGCTTTAGGTTACAGATGTAATGTTGGTGAAGATTCTTGTGTTGGCATTTTTCAGATTTTTCCCCCCAATATTTTGCATTCGAAAAAAATGACGTTAGTCATTCAAACATCACTGATTCTTTGCATTTTCATCAGTGCAAGTGTCCGGCCACTGTTCTGGCTTTGTCAAAGATGTCACATTACTTGTAGGGATGTGAATTCGCCCAACTATCTATCGTCCACGAACATCTTAAACTCGGGAAGATTTCGCGACGATCGTCTGATCCGTTGTGCTCTATCCTTTCGGAGGTTCACTTCCATGTAGTTCTAATTCCTTGAAGAGGCAACACTCTCGCTGACAAGTTCGTTCGCTCTGGAATATTCCAGAAAATTGCATAAATTTTCTCCCCCCCCCTCCCCCACCCTCGAGATGCTTATATTTTTCACACTTTAAAAGAAAAATCTGTCGGTTTCTAGTGGAGAGGGTGATGTTTTTTATGAAAGTTTCTCAGATTTCTGAGATGCCGTTGTGAATGTTGTGAAGAAGTGTGTGTGTGTGAGCGCGCGCGCGCGCTGAGTGTGTGTGTGTGTGTGTGTGTGTGTGTGTGTGTGTGTGTGTGTGTGTGTGTGTGTGTGTGTGTGCCCGTTGATTCGTGGGCGTATGGCAATACAACGTTTTGTGTAGAGCTTGATGCAGTGTTTGTAAACTCTCTTTTTTTACGAATCTGGTCGGGGGGGGGGGGGGGGGGGGGGGGAGTCAGCCCCACTAATACTTTACCCCACTGTATGGGGACTAAAGAACTCTTTGTCAGTTGTGACGTAGATTTGAATGCTTTAACTGTTCATCCTATGACTGGATGCTGGCGGTTCTGGTATCCAGGAGCTAATAGAAGATTACATAAGGAAATCTCTCGCCAACTTGATGTGATATCAGCGTTAGTGCCCTAGTTTTTGTCTCTCTCTCTCTCTTTTTTTTTTTTTTTTTTTGCTTTCTTTTTCCTGTACCCACACACCCATTCACACACATGTACGCATACACGTATACACTCACCACACACACACATACAATGATGATAATGGCACAGCCAGTGTTAAGTAGATTACTCAAGGTCTGACCAGCGCGTAGGACTAATGCGTAGGTCAGACATCTGCTAGATCGTAGCCACGCGATTCTCTTCTTAAATTCTCTCATCTTAGTCTACAATTCATGCATCCATCTGCTTTAAATCATGCGCATTGTGATCTCAGAACTTAGCGGATGTGGTGAAGCGTATATGGACCAGTCCGGGCGCGGTGACACTCATTGAGGAAACTGAAACCTTTCGTCACATTTGCAGAGGTCGTATCGTCCCTTCACGCAGTGACAGACAGGCGAAGGAAAGCTACCTTTCAAAGTTCATGTTTCTTCTATCTAAAAAAACAACTTTGACTAGGATAGACAGGCAAGAGAATTGATTCCTGAGAGTCTATGTCTTTCCTTCTGTGCTTGTACGTAGACGGACTATATTTTGGAACATATGTTTAACGTAGAATGACACTGAAACTTACTACTAGTGTTAAACTGTGTATTGTGATGGAACGTATCATTATTTTTTTTTCATTGTATGTTCAATGTAGAAAGACACTGAAACTTCTAGAGTGTATTATGTTGTCGGCTTCCACCACATGTTTAGGGTAGATAGACATTTAAACTTGTTCAGTGCAAGAAATAAGTATTCATTTATACTTGGGAAGGGAGTTGTATGGAAATATATGTTAAGTGGCTGTGTTGGTCCAAACCCATTAATATTGTCTATCGTTGTAGTTTGCTTGAGAACGAAAGTGGAGGCACGCCTGCTTTCACCACAAATAAATTTGACTTATGCTCAACAATTACTGACAATAATACAATACAACAATACAATACAACGATACAATGCAGTGTTTCATACAATGCAAAACAATGTAATGTAATGCAATACAATGCAATGCAGCACAATGCAATGCAGTACAGCACAATATAGTACAATACAATACAATACAAGACAAGACAAGACAAGACAATAATATAACACAATAAAAAACAATTCAACACATCATAGTGCAGCACAGTACAACACACAGTGCAGCACAACACAACATAATGCAGCTGAACATGATTCATTAGAATGAAGCACATCCCTTTTAAGTACCACGCAGTCCTACACATTTAAAATACGACACTACACATCGCAATAAATACAATGCGAGACAATACAGGAACACACAATGCGACGCAACAAACTATGATACTATGAAAAAATAAGACAAAACAATAAAGTTTCCAAACATTTGAAATACAACACAGCACAGTGCTGCCCAGCGCTATGAAATACGATGCAAATCAACGCAGTGAAATACGATGACACACATCACATTTCAATGCAATGCAATAAAACACAATAAAATACAATGCAGGACGAAGCACGAAGCAACAACACACAATGCAACAAGACCCAGTAAGATACGATGCAAGACGGAACAAGGAAATACAATGAAACATCTTACAATGAAATGTAACACACAAAATACAATGAAACACAACACAGTAAATGACGACACAATGGAAAAAAACACGATACACACAGAATAAGACTTAATGATACACACACAAATGGCACAGAACAAAAGCGAAATACAGTGGTACAGAACACAGTGAAATACAATATATTATGAGACACAAAATAACTACGTTTAATCAAAGAGCAAAGTGAATACAGTAATATACAACACGGTAAAAAAAAAAACCCACTGATTTTCAACACACTTTAATACAATGATATCCAACATAATAAAAAGCAGTAAAACACACGGTTCAATGAAAAAAAACAGTGATGCACAACTTAATAGAATACAACGATACCTAACACAATACAATGCATTGATATGCAACATAACAGAACA
>JADBJO010003045.1:112500-122500 GCA_016801955.1 Conus betulinus | reverse complement strand
CACACACACATATATACACACACACGCGCGCGCGCGCGCGCGCGTCGGCGCACACACATGCAATTTACCTTTCACTTAACACGTGCAGAGCAACTGTGACATGCATGCGTGCAATTTTTACCTAGCTGCCAATCCATGCTCAAATCCTCAAATAGGGTTTGAGAGAGAGAGAGAGAGAGAGAGAGAGAGAGAGAGAGAGAGAGAGACACCACACACACACACACACACACACACACACACACACACACACACACACACACACACACACACACACACATTTTTGCCCCCACATGGTATTCCCGGTAGAGGTTTGCAATGATTCTGTTTCAGCATGTGGTTCTAACAAACCAACTCGTAACTGAAGTTTCTTTGTTTAATGCATTGCTTGCGCCATCTACAGCATCCCGCGTTATACATACACTTACAGAAGTACCACAGAAACCGACGGATCACAATATGATGTTTTTTAAAATTCAAAGGCCATGAACAATTTAGCATTATAAATGAAAAAAAAAGTGTTGTTGACAGTTTCTGGAGTGAATGAGTGATCTATCGCTGAGCAACCTTTCCTAAAACCTGCTTGTGTTTTGCAGGTGACAAGTTTGTTCTGCCCATGGAATTAAGCTGTCTTTGAAAAGAATTTGTGTGTGTAAACTACTTACTGAGAAAGCTCAAGTGGTACATCCCCATGAATTATCCGGGACGTTTGGTAGCAATCCTCTCATTTAGAGAAACATGTACTGCTTTCGTCCATTTTGACAAGAAATACCTCCTAGAAAATATAACATTACTGCATGTAGTCAAGTACGGTAGAATTGCGTACTCCACAGTTTGTACTCCACGAATTTCTTTGTAGCCTGGAGACCACCTTCTATTGAAAGAATTACTACTTCATTCATTTTAAGATCCCCACCCTTTCCTTCTCAATTGATTCCATAGCAGTGTCACGGTCATATATTATTTCATCCGGATCATTCCATTTCGGTGACCTTTGCTGTTAAAACAAAAGACATCATCAAAAGGACAGAGGCAGCCATTCTCTGTAATGTTATTTTGTTGCAGCATTTGTTCCTTCCGTTTGCAAGTTTCGGTCTCAAAGTTGATTAGGATTCTCCATAGAACTCACTTGATTTCTGATGTCAGCTAGGAGTATTGATTAAAGGCATATATTTATGTTTTTTAAGGCCTCGAAGGTTACTTTTTACTTCTACTTAAAAACATACTATCAAACCATCGTTTTCTCTGTGTTCCTTCTCTTACGTATTCAGTGTATCAAATTAAATGTATTTAATATTGGCTGAAGTTACCTAGAATGCATGAAGATAGGCTACCCTTTAAGGCATATAAAATGTTGATGTTCTTGGATAATAATGGAAAGAAGATATGGATTTCTAGTGTGCGACAATGTTTACATTCTTATGGATTTGGATTTGTTTGGGATAATCAGGGCGTTCAAAAATATCTTGATTTTTAAGATATTTAAAAGACAGAATAACTGATTGTAGATGGCAAAACTGGCATGATCATGTTAATCATAGTGATAGATTCTTACAGTACAGACTCTTTAAGACAACGCATGAGTTAGAACCATATGCTAATGTTAAAATGAATCGATACGTTATGAGCACATTAGCAAAGTTTAGACTTGGTGTTTCTGATCTCGCTTGTCATCGTTTCAGGTACTACAACTACGCCGAAGGTGAATTTATATGCCGTTTGTGTGGTTTAGCTAAAGAGGATGAAGTTCATTTTTTGTTGTGCTGTCCTGTATTACATGATCTTAGAACCAAACTTATTCAACTAAGTATTTTACTGAACCATGTCATTTCAAGGTAATATTACTGTTGTCGTCAAGAAAAGAAAACATTATCTGCAATCTGGCTATGTTTATTTATGAAGCACAAAAAAAGACTGCGTGCTGTTGTGCATTAACTATATTCGACTTTGTATATTTTCATATTGCTGTGGATAGGTTTATAATGTGTAATGTCTTAGGCGTAAGTTGCGTTGTATGATTGTGTAATGCCCCCCTTCAGTATGGAGCCATGGCCTTAAATCTGAATAAATATTCGTATATTAGTATATTGTCTTACGTACTCCCCCTCCCACCCCACCCCCATACCCCGTTTTTTTTTTTTTGTTTGCATTTTTTTGAGTTTTCCTTCAGTGGTTCAATACGTATATTCTTCGATTCTTTAAAATCCACATAACCTGCTCCTGTTGCATAGCACGTGAAGCTCGTGCCATAGACTCAGTCTGGGAATATGAACGAGGTATTGCCCGGCCATGGCTTTTCCCAAAACTGCCTTGCCTGTTCAGTTGAAAGAGTTGGTGCACACCATCCAGGGGCACCGTCACATGCATGGGTATGTCGGTCACTGACGGTGGATTAGCTCGCGCCCGTACTTTACAGGAAATGTTTTTCTCTTTGAACGGTATCAGCAGTGGAATCTGAGTTGAACGTTGAAGTGAGTTCGTGCCTCTAGTGGATGTTTGTTGGGAGGGAGGGGGATGTTTAGGACTTGTTGCCATGTCGCCAGGATTCTTTCACAACACTGTCTGTTGTCACTGGTGAACATGCCAATGGTTTGATTACTGTCTCCTTGTTTGTTCTGTGTGCTCTGTGCTGTCATTTCTGCCAGCCGATTTGGTGTCTTAGGAAGCGTTCGTTTGGAGTTATGAGCCTGTTAATAGTTCATCATGGGCGCAAGAGTTACTTGTTTGTTCTTTAATGGTTTGATCGGTGAAAGGAAGCTGGAAACCCACTTCTGGACCGACAGTATGTTGACACTTGACGACTATCCCCACTGACTTCTGAATATAAAACTGGGTCCAGATTTCCTTTTAATTCCCTGTAGAATCTTTCATTTCCTGATAAGAACGAAAAGTGTCTTTTCGACTGCGATGCGCAGGCTAATCAAATCTGAGTGTGTGTGTGTGTGTGTGTGTGTGTGTGTGTGTGTGTGTGCGTGTGTGTGTGTGTGTGTGCGTGTGTGCGTGCGTGCGCGCGCGCGCGCGCGCGCGTGTGTGTGTGTGTGTGTGTGTGTGGGCTGAGGTCGTAAGTGTTGACCATCTCGTCCGTGAAGAGCCGCTTTATGGCATGATGTTGATGCTCTGACCTCACTGCTTAAGCTGATATAGCATAAGGACAAAAGTTCTCTCCTCTCCTAATGGGCAGTTTCAGGAACACCGTCCTGTACAAACATGACTTTTATTGAAAACCATCAGAACTCTTCAAGCTCTGGAGAGTTCGGAAGCAGTAGTACCTTCTTCTAGCGATGAAATGGGGAAACTTCACACCATTGGCTGTGCCAGACTCGTAGATTCCATCCAAAAAAGCAAGGCAAAGTTACCCGAGACACCCATTCCGACCCGTCCAGTCAACAAAGTCTTTCTTAAGTTTCTGTAGAAAATGCACCGTTCTCTGAATGCCCAGGCAGTCACGCTTCTGTAAAAATATACCGAACGCTTCTTCAATTTGACATCATGGATCGACACTGTTATTCCATCTCTCTGTTACTGCTAGCGATTTGAACTTATTGATCTTCTGCCAGAAAAGAAACACTGCTCTTTTTTCTTGTCCGCAATTGATAGTTTGCTTTCTCACTGTTGTTAAGTGCTTCTCCATGTAACATTGTTAGTTTCTAGAATTGAAATGTCTCCCTACTGGATTTGGAATGTTTGAGCGTGGAGTCGAACAAAGGAGTGTGTTCGTTCGTTTCTGCCGACATTATCCTGATTGACAGGTCAGAGGCGGATCACTTACATGAGAGGGGAGGGAACGTCCAAGAGAAGGCACGTGGTAGGGGGCGGGGGGTGGGGGGGGGGGAGGGTCTACGGGTCCTCCCTAGTGGGAGAAAGGGGAACATGTACCGAAAATGCAGTTGTTGCCTGTTTGAGAAAGACGGAAGGTGAGGGGGGGGGGGGGGGGGGGGGGGGGGGGGGGGGGGAAGGGGGGGGGGGGAGAAGGGTGGAGGGAAGAGGGAGCAGGTGAGGGGAGAGGGAATTAAGGGACCGGACACAACCCTGGAACCCCTTCCCCTCCTTCCTCCGTCGACTGGCCCTTTAAATGGCGCTCTGTTATTGATGTAAGGGTTTATTTGGAGTATAATGGATACACTTTATAGAGTAACGATCTGAGTCTAGAATTTTTTTTTTGTGCAACATATCAGTGAAATGACACACACTCATAAGTGTTTGCAGTATACACTGTCTCTACCGAGATCTACCTAACTTCAGGGAAACCTTGTCCATGAGTGGGCCCCATTCAAGAGGGATGTTTAGGGGGCACCTTGGCTAGGTCTGGCATCATGCCACGAGTCACCTGACTCCCAGCGTCCCTCATGGCCCATGTCAGTGTAATTCCCCCGATCATTCCCACTCTCGTCCGTACTCCTCTCACCCCCCCCACCCCTTTTCCCTGTGTAGACTAGGGTTTGCTTCGCATGTCACGCCACAGATCGCCAGGCTGCGCACATTGAACAGTCGCAGCCTGAATGAACGGTTTGAACAAGACTGGGTAGAGAGAAGGCGAAAGGCTGTGTAAAGTCTATACCATCACGACGGTTGAACAAGAAAGATTATGACACTACGAGACCAGGCAGAAGCATATACCACCACGACATATTTGTACCAGTGCAAAACAAAAAGTGAACAGAAAGCACCTGCATCTCTGTTGTGGGCCTCTATCGTGCCAGCAAGCTGTGAAAAGCACAGGAAAATCAGGATATAGAATCCTGACTAAGGAAGATTTTCACTCTTCTCCAATCCTTATTCCCCCCCACCTTCCGCCCCGCCTCCTTCCCCATCCTCTCTGTACCCTACCCTCCCAGAATTGACCGAAAGGAGAAAGAAAAATCAATGAACACAGAAAGAAACGATAACATCATTTGCTTTAAACGTCGCAAAGTTCACATTCAAAGACCCGTGGTTTGAACGAACTGCATTTTCTCTCTCTCTCTCTATATGTTTATTGTATGTGTGTGTGGGGGTTGGTGGATGTGATTTGTGATTTGTTAGATATAGATCCATAGTCATGTTTTTATGGCCACTCTTAATTTCTCTTTGGAGATATAATAAAGTGTTCTTGACTTGACATAACTTCTATTTTCGGAAATATTCGGGTCTTTTTAAGCACAGACGCTTCTCTTTTTTCCAGATATCATGGGCAGTTTAATTAAACACAGATAAAACAAGAACTCTTTAACATGAAAAGGAATGTTCAATGGCATCAGACTTCTCTAACACACACGCACACACACACACACACACACACACACACACACACACACACACACACACACACACACACACACACACACACACACACACACACACACACACACTGAGGTTCAATACTTCAACAACGGTAAAGAAGCCTAGTACGCGAGAGGATACAGAAGAATATCTCTCACAATTTTATTTCCAACTTTGAAATGAGCAGATTGGAGTAGGAAGCGGAGGTAGGTGGGGATGGGGATGGGGAGGGGGGGGGGGGGGGGGGGAGGAGCGAGAAGAAACCCTGCAGACTTTTGGACGTCGATCCTGTCTGCACAGTGGACACACACAGAGCATCAAGCTGGTTCTGTTCACCAGTGTTTCCCCGTTCGCCGAATCCGGAATCGTCGTTTTTTTTAGCCAAATCGCCGTTTCCGAATTGCCCGTTACCCCGTTTTAAAAAAACCGCTTGTATTAAGCCAATTGTCGCCAATTGTCGCCCCTTACCACATCGCTGTGAATGATCGCCAGCACATTTATTTTCAGAAAGCAAGAAAAAAACAGGCTTCGTGTTTTAAAAAGATATAAAGACATATACAAATAATTTTTAAAATCGTAATTTGCGATTCAATTTTTTTTTTTATTGAAATAGGATAAAACGGCAGTGCACTCTCAGATACTCCAGCTGCTACTACAGTTCTTTTCATTGTTGTGTAGCGAACGGCGAACTGGAACAGAAACTAAAGGCTAGTTGACACGGGCTTCCGTTCTGAAAGAAATGACAGTCAGTTCGGCGATTTTCTCACCTTTAGAGCGATTTGTCACCTTCAGGACGATTTGTCACCTTTAGGACGATTTGTCACCTTTAGGGCGATTTGTCACCTTCAGGACGATTTGTCACCTCCAGGACAATTTGTCACCTTTAGGACGATTTGTGACCTTTAGGGCGATTTGGGATACGATGAACCAAACCTGTGCTGCATAATCATGTGTGCAATTATCCAGCGGCTGATCGTGCGCAATGGCCAAGCAGACCGTTCTCTTCAAGTGACTGTGCTGGCTGGCACATCCAGAATCCATCTGAACAAGTCATGAGAGCGTTAGGTGCATACGTTTCAGCATGAATTTAGGCCAAGTCCAATGTAAGCTGGCCAACGGCAGCGGTTTCTGGTGACAGTTCTGGCATGAAGACGGTCGTGTGGGATTGAAAACACATTTTAATTGAGAACCGTCTAGTAAAACAAAAATACCAAAATCTTCAAGTGATTGAAAGGAAGCTTTGATTAGTGAAGGTGTACAAGTGAACTGTCGCCAGCGTGGTCAGAGAGAGAGAGAGAGAGAGAGAGAGAGAGAGAGAGAGAGAGAGAGAGAGAGAGAGAGGAGGGAGATAGGAAAGGGAGAGAGGGAGAGATAGATATAGATAGATAGAGAGAAAGACAGATAGACAGAGACAGACAGATAGAGAGACAGACAGACACACACACACCCATATACACACACACGAGCGCACACACACACGGACAGACAGACAGACAAACAGACAGACACAGAAAGAGAGAGAGAGTCAGTACAGACACAGACATATCGACAGAGAGAGAGAGAGAGAGAGAGAGAGAGAGAGAGAATAAAATGTTGACGCTTAAAAGCAAAGCACCCATACCACAGAGTTTGTCTGGTCCAGCTAGAAAACAATTTGATCGGCCGGTCAATACATCAGCTTTCACATCACGCACACACGCACTTAGCAGCTGGCACACACACACACACACACACACACACACACACACACACACACAACACACACACACACACACACACATACACACACACCTACAGAGAGAGAGAGAGAGAGAGAGAGAGGCAAGGAGGAGAGAGAGAGAGGCAAGGAGAGAGAGAGAGCGGGAGAGAGCGCGAGAGAGGGATAGAGGGAGAGAGAGAGAGAGAGAGAGAGAGAGAGAGAGAGAGAGAGAGAGAGAGTGGAGCGGAAGGGAGGAGGAGAGGAAGATTAAGGCAGATTAAGAAGAAAGAGAGAGAGATATTCCAGAAGAAAGAGAGAGAGAGAGAGAGAGAGAGAGAGAGAAGAGAGAGACGAGAGGAAAAACATAGAGATATAGAGATCCTTCGAACAAGGAAGAGAGAGAGGAAGAAGAAGAGGGAGACATGAAGAATCCAGAGAGAGAGAGAGAGAGAGAGAGAAGAGAGAGAAGAGAGAGAGAGAGAGAGAGAGAGAGAGAGAGAGTGGATGGATTCTACGTCCAAGAACCACCAAATGAGTCTTCATTGTCAAAAGAGCATTGAAAAAGCTTTCGTTTGGAAAGAAAAACTACCACAACAACAATGACAACAGGAATAACAGCACCAGCAGCAGCACACACCACCACCAACGACGACAACAACAATAACAACAATAGCAAAGACAGCAGAACACTCCAAAGATAATGTACAGAAGAATATAAGGGAAGAAAAAAAAATCCGTTGGATGAAAAAGAAAAGTGCACGGTTCTTTGTGGGAAAAAAAAGACATGACACTCCTAAAAGACACACACACGCTCGCGCGCGCACGCACACATACACGAGCACGTGCACGAACGCACGCACACATGCACGCAAACACACACACACACACACACACACACACACACACACACCACACACACACACGCACGCATGCACGCACATACGCACACGCACGCGCGCGCGCGCGCGCACACACACACACACACCACACACACACACACACACACACACACACACACACACACTCTACATATACAGACACTAACACACTTTACACACACACACACACACACACACACACACACACACACACACACCCTTAAGTTTTGAAATATTTTGATAGTTTTGTTGTTTTGTTTTGTGTTTCGAAAACAGAGAGAGAGGAGAGAGAGAGAGGAGTGAGGGAGAGAGAGAGAGAGAGAGAGAGAGAGAGAGAGAGAGGAGAGAGAGAGAGAGAGAGAGAGGAGAAAGACGGACAGAGAGAGAGATAGAGAGAGAGAGAGAGAGAGAGAGAGAGAGAGAGAAGAGCGAGAGAGAGAGAGAGAGAGAGAGAGAGAGAGAGAGAGAGATGTTTTCCTTTTTTTCTTTTTTAAAGTCGAATCTTCGCCCTGAGTGGGTCTTCACTATGACATGACGGGGCGTGTATAGCTGTGTACAGATTCTTTGAAACCCTTTGAATGCTTTACTCACACTTTATAATTGGCTCTTGCTTTGCTTGATGGCTCCCAAAAGTCCTGGTAAATTTGGCTCGGGTTGCTTCAAGAGTGGTTTTTGTGCCAATTGTCTTCGAGAATGCCATTCATACTCTCTTTTCATGGCCGACGGAGAAAGAGAGAGAGAGAGAGAGAGAGAGAGAGAGAGAGAGAGAGAGAGGGAGAGAGAGAGAGAGGGAGGGAGGGAGAGAGAAACACAGAGAGAGGGAGGGAGGGAAGGAGGCAGAGAGAGAGAGAGAGAGAGAGAGAGAGAGAGAGAGAGAGAGAGAGAGAGAGAGAGAGAGAGAGAACAGGCATTGTAGATTTTTTCAAAACACCAGAGAGAGAGAGAGAGAGGAGAGAGGGGGGGGGGGGGGAGGCACAGAGAGAGAGAGAGAAAGAGGGGGAGGGAGAGAGATGAAGAACAGAGAGAGAGAGAGAGAGAGAGAGAGAGAGAGAGAGAGGAGGCATTGTAGATTTTTTTTTTTTTTTCAGAGAGAGAGAGAGGGAGAGAGAAACAGAGACAGAGACACAGATTGAGAGAGAGAGACAGAGACAAAGACAGAGAGAGAAAAGAGAGAGAGAGAGAGAGAGAGAGAGAGAGAGAGAGAGAGAGAGAGAGAGAGCGGCCACATAAACATAAACCAGGATAATCATGATCCCCTCACCCACCTACCAAACCCCTCCCTACTTCCTCTACCCCCCCCCCCCCCCCACACACACACACACACACACTCCCCCGTCCCTCGCTGCCACATTCCAGCCTCACATGCCCCAGAATCAACCCAATATCCGCACATCAGCCCTCTACCACAGACCTCGCCGCTACAGCTGAAAAAAAAATCGATCCGGAAAACCTCGCTGAATTGCATTCTTCTATGTCCCCCATCATCCCCCCCCCCCCCCCCCCCCCCCAGCCTCCATCAGTCCTCTCCCTCTCCGTCGCCTTTCCGCTGTCCGCTCATATCAGGAACTTTTAGTGGTAGAAACTACCAGGGGTGGCTCAATACGGGTACGGAGGAGCTCACTCACTCGCTTCCCGCTACACCGGTCGAGTTTGGCGCTGTACGGCAACAACGGCAGCAACAGACACGAGGCTGCTCTGTCGGTGTTGGCGGCGGTGGTGGTGGTGGTGGCGGTGCCGACGACGACGACGACGACGACGACGACCACGACGGCAGAGGCTGCTGGCTGCTGTGCCGGTGCTAGATGTGCCGTGCTGTGCCGTGCTGTGCCGTGCCGTGCCGTGCTGTGCCGTGCCGCGCGGTCTTCGATCCGCTTCCAGCAGAGGTCCACGAGATGACTAGCAAGATGGCGACGGCTGCCACCCTGTTCGCGCGCTGCTGGCATCACCGGAGTGGGATTTTCGGAGTCAGGGCTACCAGTACAACAGGTTCTGGGGCTGACAGGTCCGTGGGACGCTGCGTTGTTCTGGGGGGGAGAAAACTTCATTCCAGAGTGTCTCTGTGGCTTCCAGACGCATCGATCCTGTCTTGGGAAGGTCCATCGCTTGCTTTACAGGGAACCAAGTTCCAGGATAAAGTCAGTGGTGAAATGTGTGTGCTTCTCTTTTT
>JADBJO010003045.1:105000-107500 GCA_016801955.1 Conus betulinus | reverse complement strand
CGTTTCGAGTTCGAATCAAGATGGAGCTCATCTATAAAAAGATAGGCCTTTTCGCTACCTGTCTTAACGCGTTGTCGTCCTGGTGGTAGTTGTGTGGTGTGTGTCAGGCCTTCTGTCCTTATTCTCCTAGGGGATGGTCATTTTCGACTACCATATCACTTACGATGGATGAAAAGGTTAAACCTGAATATAAGTAATAAGAAGCGCTACTGGTTGCGCATTCATACAACGTTCATCGACACGCCACTGGTTGCGCATTCATACAACGTTCATCCTGTCATCCGCTCGAAAAGCTAATGACATTCTAGCAATATGCTGCTGGTTGCGCACTCATACAACGTTCAGCGATACGGTATTGGTTGCGCAGTCATATAACGTTTAGCAATACGCTACTGGTTGCGCATTCATATAACGTTCATCCTCTTATCCATTCAAAAAAAAAAAAACAAAAAAAACTAACGGTATTCTAGCGATACTGCTGGTTGCACATTCACACAACGTTCATCCTCTCATCCACTCAAAAGACAAACAAACAAACAAAAAAAAAAAAAAAAAAAAAAAAAAAAAAAAAACCCTGACATTCTAGCGACACGCTACTGGTTGCGCATTCATACAACGTCGATCCTCTCATCCACCTCAAAAACTAACGAGATTCTAGCAACCGCCACTGGTTGCGCATTCACACAAAATTCATCTTCTCATCCACTTCCTAACCTAATGACTGATATACCGGACAAGATATGAATAAACAAGAAAGTTGGGCTTGGATTCAGAAAAAATGGCTGACAGATTTTGTAGACGAGATGGTATGAGTTCCAAACGGTTGGCAAGAGCAAAGGCTGAACGAACTTTGACCCGAGGACTCAAGATTCCGCCTTAACACCCTCAAGGGCTTTTGACGGACGTCATCTACTGGACGTAATTAGCGGTACGTGTGAAAAGTGGTCGTGAAGGGAGCCACCAGAGAAACAGAGCGCAGCTGAGAAATATTTCCTTTCTTTACCCCCCCCCCCCCTTCCCCCCCCTCCTTACCTCCCCCCCCCCCCCCCCCTTCTTCTCCCTCATGATCTATGAATACAGGAATAGTGATCATCTGATCTGAGCAGAAAGTAAATGAAGAAGTAAATGAGTTGATGACAACATCAAGAACGGAGGAGGCGGTGAAAAATGGGAGGCAGAGGACCAGTCTCCCCCATTAAGATTGGATCATGCGTTTGAAAGCTAAATTTTACAAACCAGTTGTTCATGATATCGGAAAAGGTTATACCTGCACACTCCAACACACACACACACACACACACACACACACACACACACACACACACACACACACACACACTCTCTCTCTCTCTCTCTCTCTCTCTCTCTCTCTCTTTCTCTTGAACTTCTTGTGTTCTTGTGATCATAAATAATCTCGTTCAGGCACCATTCTTATCTTTGCCGTTGGGGGAGAAGTGAACTTTCAGACATTCACTGTGTAGCATGATGGAAGGCGGCGGAGTTCCTCCCACTCCTTCCGCTGTTTTTAACCTCTCCTGACTTGAATCATGTAAGGTTCGAACTCACGACCGTCAGCACTGCAGGAAAAACGCTCTAACCATTTGGCTACGGACCTCTCGTCTTTAACCCTGTAAATCGAGCAGTACACGTCACATGGATTTGTCGTGGTCCAGGCTAACTGTAAATTTTGCTCCGTTAAGTGTCAGCTGTAATAAACATTAATATCGACCGAGCACCATCTTTCTCTGTAACAGTCCAGAAAATCGGGTACCATTGGTGCTCAAAGTACCGTGACTAAAAGGTGGTGGTGGTGCGCGATCGATGGTTATATATTACAACAGCAGCTGCTTATCAACGTCTCGTTCGCAATGTCCGACGCACACCGACATCAGCCAAACGGGTTGCGATGCTGGTACCTATCATCATCATCATCATCACCACCACCACCACCACCACCACCACCATCATCTTCTCCTCCTCATTGTTCCTTCATCCGCAGTTCCATTTCAGCGTTGGTGGAGAACCAAACGCCCGCCCCATTCTGCTATCTTGGGAGGAGAGACAGTTCCTGGGACAATCTATGTCACAGATCAGCGTGAGAATCCTCCATTATTTGTGCAGCCCATGGGGCCCCCATGAATTATTGAGGTCGGTTTGTCAGTCACATGGACTGGCTGGGGAGAGGGGTGAGGGACTCGGGGGAAGGGATGGGGAACAAAGGGGCGGATGGGGGTGAGGATTAGAGGTTCCGGGCGAAGAGGATGGAAGGAGGGGGGGGGGGGGGGGGGGGGAGGAGGGGGGGAGAGAGTTTGGGTGAAGGAGAGAAGGTGGGGGAGTTAGATTCTAAGTGGAGGCCCGTGAATGCGTAGTCCTGCCGATTCTGTGGGTACTCGTGTTTTTCTCTGGATGAACTGAAAGAATTAGAGTGTTTTCAAGGGATTTGGGCTTAACGTTTCCTTGTTCAGTCAATAACAAGCGGCTCAGCACTTGGTTTCTGTGA
>JADBJO010003045.1:77500-97500 GCA_016801955.1 Conus betulinus | reverse complement strand
TGGCTCTTCACGGAATATTGGTCATCTTCATGTCATGAACCCTGTATATTGTTTGCGCGTTTGGATCTTTTTTGGCTCTCTTTATTCCGAGTTCAGAGCAATACTCAGTCCGGCTTTTTGTGATGTCCGCTTCCGATTCAAAACAATTGCTATCTTTGTCCGAATGGGTTTTTTTTTCCAAATCTTTTAAATTCAAACAAAAAGCAGTGTTTGTGTATTCGTTGGCAAGCTTTTTTCAGTGTCCTCACACTATTGTTCGATTAGCTGTCCTTTGCATTCTTCATTTCCTCATTGATATTCTTGTTTATAACGCTGTATTTCTTCCTCTCAGCCTTCTTCAACGCTCTTATGCTGCTTTTAATGTCATGCATCTCCAAGGCATTGCTTTTTTTTTTTTATCCCTGGCTTCGATTTCCATCGACTTATTCTTAGGACCTCTGTTGTTCTTTTAGAGATCACTTGGTTGAAATTATTTGTGAGGGGTTCGAGGTCCTTCTCCAGCAGTATCAGCGGGGTGAATTTTCCTCTAATGGCTGTAATGGTTCGGCGATCATGTCGGGATCTTTCAGTTTATCAAGAACGAATTCCAGACGGCTGGTTTTTTTTTTCAGACATATTCTAAAGTTCATGGCAATAAGGTCATGGTCACTACCAAAGCCTTTTTCAGGTCATCGCGACAAGGTCAGTGTCATTACTAACATGTATTAATTCGTGTAGATAAAAGAGATGGACGTTAAGAAAAGTTTAAAGAAAACTTAATCGCTGATTCAGTTCCTCTCCGTTTTAAAATCAACGTCATCTTTGATGCAAAGGAATAAAGACTTCAGGGTTAGAGGTCAGAAAGTCTGCAGGCCTACCAAAATTTGAGTAATACATTTTTGCAATTCACGATATGTTGTAGAAAATAACAAAGACTTTTCGGGTGAGCTGGAAAGAGGTATGGATATGCTACCGAGTTTAGTTGGTGGAACACGGACCCAGGAGTATTTTTGTTTGATTCCTACGGACATAGGTTCGGTTTTCGTCAGCACTTAACTGCAAAACTATTTCAACCCGTCTAGTTCTTGATAGCACGGAAGCAGTGAGATGTTTTAAACAGACAAGAGAACAGATGTTCAGGAGTGTCATTTTGCCGAAGTTTGGTGTCGTCTGCGTGCGAATGATATTGATATTGTGACAGCTGATCGTAATGATAGGGGGAGCAGTATTTACTGCAAAAAGAACGGGACCGAAAACAGACCTCTGTGGGACATCCTTTTTTTTTTTTTTTTTTTGGGGGGGGGGGGGGGGGGGGGGGGGGGGTTTTTAGTGATAACCATTGATTGTAACTTGCTGGCATTGGTCAGTTATTGAAGGTTTGAGCCAGCTGAATGCAGTACCATTGATTCTGAACGTATTTTGAAGACGAGAAGGATTGAGGGATTTACTGTATTAAAGACAAACCCAACGATTTAATTGCATCATCATCATCATCATCATCATCATCATCATCATCGTCATCGGCAGATCATCAACAGATCATCATTTAGTTCTCTTGTTCTTTTCTTATTTTGTTTCAGTTTCTTCATCATCATCACCACCATCATTCTTCTTTCTTCTTCTTCTAGTTTTTGTTCTTCTTGTTCCTTTTCTTCTTTTTGTTCTTGTCCTTTGTTGTTGTTGTTGTTGTTCTTTTCTGTTATAATAATAATGACGACAATTAAATGCTGTCTTTCAGGTCAAAAGGAAAATCTTTTTTTCTAAATACGTTACCGTTAATGCAGTAACGTGCTGTGATTGGCGCACGAAATGAACGGCATTCTCAGTCCTTCACATGCAACACCCACAGAACACCGTTCGCGTCGGGAGTTCATCGGAGGCGCGCGATCGGATTTTGGCCAAACATTTACATGGGGCTAAAATCCGCTATTGTGAATGAATAACAGATTGGTCTGAACGATCACGGGACGAATGGTAAGCTGATGTTGTGCAGTTAATGCAAACTGTGTTGTTCGACGTTGCTTTGGGCAAATTCATAACTAATCGGATTTGAGATCAAATGGTGTGTGTGTGTGTGTGTGTGTGTGTGTGCGTGCGTGCGTGCGTGCGTGCATGCGTGCGTGCGTGTGTGTGTGTGTGTGTGTGTGTGTGTGTGTGTGTGTGCGTACCTCTTAACTAAGACGTGGGATTGTCACAGGTAAAAGAACCTGGACAGCGAAGTCTTTTTTTTCCCGTAAACCCATTTAGTTTCTGTATAGATCCCAGCAAGTCTGTAGTGTCGGAAACATTTATACAATAATCCATATTTCTAAACTGTAGATTTAAAACCTAAAAATCATTGTTGAACAATTAAATTTATCAAAAGTCAAACCTTTAAAGATGTAGAATGAAACAAAAAATCGTCTGAGAGCAATCTAGCTTCGCTTAATTAGATGAATGGATGTAGTTATGACAATCTTGAAGATGTATTTGAAAATTCGATAAACCCCAGTTAGGTGTGTGTGTGTGTGTGTGTGTGTGTGTGTGTGGAGATTAAATGGCGTTCCCCCCCCCCCCCCCTCCCTCCCCCCAAGGCAGGACTTCAGTTCTTGAGAGAATTGTTAAAATATTAAACTGGGTTTGAGATTAAACAAAGGCCCCACCTCCTTCCCACTAGAGTTAGCCTGCCTTCTTCGAAAATTGTCCAAGTTTACACTGTTCTGTCCCGCCACCGAAGTTGATCTGCATCTCTTGTGTGATTTGTTTAAATTTAAATCTAACATTCAACAAGGGATTTTTTTTTCACCTGAAGTTCTTATTTTCCAAGGTAAGCCTACAACTCTTTGGGAGATCTATTTAATATTTGCTACGGGTTTGAGATCAGAAGTTTGTTTAGTCAATTGTTTCTTTTTTCTTTTTTTTCTTTGTTTTTAACTATCTTTCTCTGTCTCTGTCACTGTCTGTCTGTGTGTCTCTGTCTCTCTCTCGTTGTAATGGGGCACACTTCTGATGCTGAGACAAAACTTTTATTTTTCCAGAGCTACGTTCAGATGGTCAGAAGCCTGTGCGGCGTCTCTTCCAGGACCCAAACTTAACTAACATGACAACGGATTACACCCTCTCCGGGCATTGGCCCACACGTTAAACTCAACTCTTGATTAATGCGGCAAGTTCTCTTCACCCGCTATTCTTTGTATGTAAGGACGTGGGTTGATTCCTTTTTTTTCCTTTTTCTTTTTTTTAAATTTTCTTCCTTTAATTAATTTTTTTTTTTTTTAGCTGTGTCATCTTCCGAACCCTTTCTGTGACATTGCTCTGCCGACGTTCCACTTTCGCTTGACTCAGCCAGTCCCAAGATCGTCCTGCCGTAGCTCCGGCAACGGCAATCCGAAGCAGCGCGATCAATTTTCAGGTTGTCATCAGACAACCATCCGGAGGAGACGCTACGCTGCAGTAGTCATTTTGGTGGCGTTTCGTGGTGCTTGCTGCGATCCAACATGTATGGTTTGCCTGACAGAGGTGCGGGTTTAGGACTCGCGGATGCAACATGTCCCAGCAGTTGTTTGTTGCTTCAGTTTCTGACAGCAACTCAACACCACCGCTCCATTTCCCCCTCGCTCTCAAAACAGACAGACAGACAGACAGGCAGACAGACAAACAATACCAGAATCGCACAAAAATCCACAGCAATCCATACATGATTTTTGCACATTTGGAATATCGGCGTTTTGTTCAGCGTTCATGCTTGGCACCAAAAGAAAGGTTGGAAGGGTTTATTTCGATAGATTTCCTAGCCTGTTCTAAACTACTCCAAATTTGTGTTATGTTGATTGTTGTTTTGAATTGCGCTGCACTGCATCGTATTGCATTAGATTGCGTTGCATCGTATCATCTTGTCCCATATTGTAACTGT
Organism: Conus betulinus; assembly: GCA_016801955.1. NCBI lineage: Eukaryota > Metazoa > Mollusca > Gastropoda > Neogastropoda > Conidae > Conus > Conus betulinus. The sequence goes on along the minus strand of JADBJO010003045.1, from coordinate 93,629 downwards.
AACGGATTGGGATGCTGCTGTCACACGTGCTGTGTTACGATCGCAGTAAATCTTTCTATCCATCGGAATTCAGGCTCCCTACTTCCCTACCAACCCACGCCCCTGACAGAGCGTCCGTCACCCTCAGCTGTTGCTGTAGAAGGTTTTCTTTTTAAATGTAGCTTTGAGACAAATTTTGAGGATAATTCTTAGTGAATCCGCCTCAAACAAGGGCAAACAAGTTACAAAACAAAACACGACGCGTTTCGACCTCTTAGGTCTTCTTCAGGCAAGGTAAACCTTGCAGTTAAGAGCATGCCGGACGCGGCGCCTGGGTTGTCGTCCCAGCAGCACTCGGTATTCGCCTCTTCACATAAAGCGGAGACTGACCTAGATGCGCCAGCCACCCCTTTCTTCCTGGAGGCACTGGTCTCTGACAAGAGTTCTCCAGACGACTCTGTGTCCTGGGCCTCTCTCTCTCTCAGCCTCTGTCTGCCTGTCTATCTGTCTGTCTGCCTGTCTATCTGTCTGTCTGTCTGTCTGTCTGTCTCTCTCTCTCTCTCTCTCTCTCTCTCTCTCTCTCTCTCTCTCTCTCCTGGCTATTTGTGGTCACACACATCACAGCAAATAAACAATAATTTAGCCACATTACCCATTTTCTCACATATGACATACATTCATATAGAGGAATTTGGATTTCAATTAAACATCTTCTCGGTTCATGAAATCAATGGACAGGGGATAAAACTTTGTTTAAATCTGACACTTCTGCATTAACCGATCGATATCTTCGTCCTGACTGAAGAAGGTCATACTGATTTGCAAGAACGTGGGTCTGGTCACACGTAATCTTCTTCGCTTTACAAAAAACACGGCACCTGTATAGCTCACTCAGACTTTTTGTCTCTCACCAACGATTTTTCCTCCCACGTTCACCACTTTCTCAAGCACATTTCTGCTCTTCACAGTCAACCCCACCATACCAACACATAAATGAGAAAGTTAGAACAGATTCCAAGAAGCATGAATAAAATGTCCGAAGAATGTCAGTATTCACATGAAATGATCGCAGCTTGCGAAGACAATATAATCTGGTTTGACATTTTTTGTGGACATACTCAACATGGGATTTAAAATTCAGCTTATTATCTATAAAAGTTCCTAAATATTTGTATGATTCAACACGTTCTACTTCAGCACCTTTGATAAAAAGTGGTGGTACAGCTTTTGGATTCTTTCTAAAATCAATCAACATTTCTTTCGTTTTTGTTACATTCAGATCAAGATAGTTATGATCGCACCAGTCAACAAATCTTTGAACCTCCTTGAAGTAAACAGAATCAGAGTTGGAAAGATCCACAAGTGCTGAGTCATCTGAATATTTAATGTACAAAGTTGAATCACTTCCTGAACAATCATTTGTGTACAGAGAGTAAAAAGCACTGGTGATAAAACAGTACCCTGGGGTGCGCCAGTTGAAATGACTCTGGAAGACGAAACAACACTTTGATATCGAACAGACTGTGTCCTCTGTGTAAGAAAAAATCAATTATCCAAAGAATGAGCTTGTTACCCACATTTATGTTAATGAGTTTCTTTGCCATCAGATGTGGTTGTATGGTGTTGAATGCTGATGAGAAATCAATAAAGAGAATGCGTACAAAGGAGGCAGTTATCTTTTAAAACATAACCGAGGACAATTCTTTCAAGACATTTCATTGCAACAGAGATGTGAGGGCAACTGGTCGGTAATGATTTAAACAGCTTTGGTTGAGAGAGAGAGAGAGAGAGAGAGAGAGAGAGAGAGAGAGTGGGGGGGGGTGGGTGGGGGGACCCGCAGCGTTCAAGACTTCTGATAAAGGAAACTGGATTTTTCCCCCTTCTTATCCCAGAGAGTTATCCATTAGCCTTGCTTGCCTTCCCTTTCGACCGACAGACTCTGTAGATAGTGTTACCTTAGACTTTGCCCTTCGGAGGAGAGTCTTTCGTGCCACGTACTGTAGTGGATCGTTTGATCTTGAGTAAGTGCAGACTCCTTGTCATCGCATCTTTTTTTTTAAATATAACTTTTTTCTTTTTTTTTCTTTTCTTTTCTTTTTTTTTTTTTCTAAGAAGAGGTTTCTGTCTGAGAAGAAAAGGCAGCTTCTCCATTCTTCACCCAAACATCATCCTAATCATCAACATCGGTCATCATCATCATCATCATCATCATCATCATCATCATCATCATCGTCATCATCATCATCATCATCGTCATTGTCATCAATAACATCATTATCGTCGTCGTCGTTGTCTTCATCATCATCATCATCATCATCATCATCATCATCGTCGTCGTCGTCGTCGTCGTTGTCATCATCATTATCATCATTATCATCGTCATTATCTTCTTCATCTCCATCATCCCGATCGTCGTCGTCGTCGTCTTCGTCACCATCACCATCATCATTGTCGTGTCGTCGTCATTGTGGTCGTCGTCATAAACAACAACACAAAGCACATGGACGATAAGAAAATTCCACACACAAGAAAATACTCAGCAAGAGAGAGAGAGAGAGAGAGAGAGAGAGAGAGAGAGAGAGAAGAATGTCCCGTTCTTCTGACTGATGTGTTCAACAAACTACCAACCTCTTTTTTTTCAAGGCAAACCTTGATATCAGACCACTTGCATGAGTTCTCGCAAGGCGCAGGATTTAATCGAAACTTTCCTCAACTCCACTTCAGACTTCCTGCGTCGGCTTATTTGACCGCGTTTCAGTCTGGGCATAACGGCTAGCAAGTCTCCAGAGATATACAGTTCGTACTGTGTTGAAGCCAGTTTTATATAGCTCGTTCAGGTTCTTCTGGTGGTCTTCCAGTTCCTGTAGGGAAAAGCTTGAGCTGCATACGATCTAGAGACTTGTGGGCTGAATTACTGGTGGCTAATTTCTTCTGTAGAATAGGCTATGTTTTCGCTGGCATGTATTAGTTTTTATTTGTTTGTTTGCTTTTTTGTCAATTTTCACGACAAAACAAAAACAAAACAAAAACAACAATAACAGCAACAACAATAAAAAGAACAAACTACAAAGTCTATGTAAACCAAATTTTATGAGAAAGTCGATTATGGTCCAGGAACGCACCCATCACATTTTAAGGTGGTTCTGTAGTGGTATTCCGGATCAAATGGTGGATCTTGAATGGATTTTGATATCGTGTATCTTTAGCTTGCTTCACAAGAAAAGTATAGTGATGTGTCTATGGATAGGTAGTAACCTGTGATAGAAATGGGCTCATATGATTTTGAAACAGCATTATTCGTTGTTTACCTTGTGTCTTTGTGCATGTTTGTATGCAAACAGTTTTTTTTCTAACCTGTTGACAGAAGTCTGCGCTCATCTAAGCACCTTTGTTGTTCAGTTTGTTTTATTTCTTGAAAGAAAAAAACCCAAACTTAGTCAATCCGATATTATGGACAGAGATATATGATCACATATACACATGCTTATACAAAAGCACAGAGACATACCCGGACGCAGGGATATGTTCTCGAGCGCGCTGGCATACATGCGCACATCCTTCCCACCCTCCCACCCCTCCCCCGCCTCACCACACACACGCCATGCATGTACATACATGCTCCCGTGCGTATGCCCTACTTGCCACACAGACACGCACGTACAGAGAACACACGCAGACGCATAATGCAAACACTCAGATACACACAAACATGCTCGCGTGCCCTGTTTTCTTCCCTCTTATCACCAGACGCCCACAGACTCACATATGTGAGAAGCACATCTATCTGTCTGTCTGTCTGTCTGTCTGTCTATGCTATTTTCAAATCATGTGAAACAGAAAGAGAAAGAGAATTCTCTGTTCTTCCGCATCATGAATCAAATAAACTATATCGTTTAAACAATTTTTTTCCCGTCTCTAAGTCTTTTCTTCCAGACCTTGACGTCAGACCACTTTACAGGTTTTTCGCAAAGCCCCTGAGTTAAAGACAACATTTCTAAAACTCCACTTCAGACTTCCCCGTGTCGGCTGATCTTACCGCGTTTCAGTCGTGGCATAATTCATCGCAAGCCTCCAGAGATCGTTCGGATATATCGTCGGGGGTAAACCAGTTTTGTAACTCGTTCAAGTCGTTCTGATGGTCTTTGAAGTCTTTTAGAGAAAAGCTCCGGCCGCTTTTGATCTGAAGTTTGTGGGCTGGTGTTACCGGTGGCTATTGGTTTGGTAGAGGAGGTTGTATTCTTCACTGGCGTGTATTTGTTTTTTTGTTTGTTTATTTGTTTTGGTTTATTGTTATTTAACACAAGTAAAAAAAAAAACAACAACACAGAACCTAGTGTAACCAACTTTGTAAAATTATGGACTTTTGTTTTTTGTTCAGTTAATGGGACAACTAAAAAACAAAACGAAAACCTATTTCAACCAAAGTTTGTGGAAATATGGACCTTTTGTTTGTTTGTTTTTGGTCAGTTACAGGGATAAATCAAAAGTAACGGAACTTATTTTAACCAAACTTTGTGAAAATGTGGACTGTGTTACGCAGGTATGAACCAGTCTACATATTAGGGCGGATCCTTGGAATGGATCCAGATGCTGAATCGTTCTTTTATCATGTGTGTGTCTTTGACATGCTTCACGGGAACAGTGTAACGATGGATCTACGGATATGGTGTAGCATGCGATATAACAGGGTTCATATCATTTGAAAATAGCACTATTTGTTGTTCACCATGAGTGTCTCTGTGAGTGTTTGTATGTAAGACAGTTGTGTTCGACGTTGGCAGACGTCTGCGTTCTTCACAGTACCCCGTTTCAGCTTATCTGACCGCGTTTCAGTCTTGCACATAACTTTGCAAGCCTCCAAAGATCGTTCATATCCCTGTGGAAACCAGTTTTATGACTTGTTCAAGTTCTGGTGGTCTTTGAGTTCTTGTAGAGAAAAGCTCTAGGCACTTTTGATCTGAAATTTGTGGGCTGGTGTTACTGGAGGCTACTGCTTCGCTAGAGGAGACTATGTCTTCACTGGTGTGCTTTGTTTATTTTTTTGTCAGTGAACTGGATAGCTAAAAAAGATAACGGAACCTATTTTTATCAAACGTTGTGAACATGTAAACTTTTTGTTTGTTTGTTTATTTGGTTTGGTCAGTAAATGGGACAACACACACACACACACACACACGCACGCACGCATGCGCGCGCGCGCGCGCGCACACACACACACACACACACACACACACACACACACATACACACACACTCACACATATATATATATATATATATACACATATGTGAAAGAAGGGGAGATGTACAGCAAGAACTAGACGGTACCTCTCACTGTTTGTTTTATGCACGATTGTTTGGCTGTACTGTATGCACATGTTGGTGACACTGACATTGACGATGACGATGACCGTGAGAGAGAGAGAGAGAGAGAGAGAGAGAGAGAGAGAGAGAGAGAGAGAGAGAGAGAGAGAGAATGACAATGGCAAATGTTTTATTGTTTATAGGCCTGTGGCCCATTACAATGAAGAGAATGCAAACAACTGTTAAAATGAAAAACGAGACAAACAAACGTAACATTCACACACATTGCCGGAAATCCCATATCAACCACAATAATCTCAGAAAAAATGTGTTCATAAAACAAAACTTGCTTTGCGTTTCAAAGCCAAAAAAAGGAATTTAGACCAATTCAGTAGAGTATTAAGACTACTGCTCAAAATTCTTGTGCATCGGTCACGTTTGGTAAGGTAGGTCCCTGCACTTTGAATGCAATATTTAGCTCGTATGTCACTGTATTGCTGGCATTCGAATAGTACATGGAATTCGTTGTCATCGTCCGCCTGGCACAGGGGACAACCAGGTTGATCTATCGCCGAAAAAGTGGAAAACATGGCTGTTTATGCTTGAAACTCCCATTCTAAAACGCACGAGGGCAGTTTTAAACTGCCTGTTCTTAATGAATTCAAAATACTTTTCACGTTCAAAGATGCTTTTAAATGAGTAGTATAATTCAAACCGATTGCTCTCTGATACATGAGCATACCAACGTTGGCAAAAAACAGTTCTGTAGGCGTTCTTTGAAATATCTGTATAAAATGTTACTCGTCGCCTACCTCTCCAATCATCCAGACATACCCAAAACCGTTTGAACAAAGCAGTGTTTTAGTATGTGTGACCCAGTTTTGCATCTTTTTGTTTCTATTTTGTAAATCAAAAAGCATATCATAGGCTTTTCTGGAGTGCCTTGTCAGCGTTTGCCTGCGTAGTCTGAACCAGAACTGAATACATCTGGTTGCTGAAGTAATATGTAACGGAAAACGCCCCAATTCTTCATATACCATATATCATTAGGTGTAAATAGAGAGGATGTTCAGCAATAGCTTACAGGCCTGCAAATGAACGTTTTTAAACAGATTCTCGTGGTTTGAATTCCCATAGTTCTGACCCGTATAAAAGAGAAGAAACAACCTGAGCATCAAAAACTCCTAAAGAACAGCTTAGGTGAAAAGAAGCTGAGTTTTCTTAACACTTTCAGAATTTCTATGGTAGCTTTCTTACCTCTAATGCAATGATCGTGGCATGTAGCAACATCGAAACTAAGCTTTGTTGAAAAAGTAACACCTAGATATATAGAATTTACAACATCTAGCTGCTTATCTCCAAAGAACCAACATTCCTTTCTACTTAAATAGTCACCCTTCCGGAAAAACAACGACTTTAGTTTTTCCAGATAAACTTTTAAACATAATCTTTGGAGCACACTCAAATAGGACATTAAGTTGATTTTGCAGACCTGCTATAGGAGACGACATGAGAGCGATGTCATCAGCAAATAACAGTATGAAAATATCTACATCATTAGGGATGAATTGTATTCCATGCCTGCCACGTGAAAACATGTCGCGTGCAAGCGCATTAATAAATATAGAAAATAAGGTAGGACTAAGACAGCAACCATGTTTAGACCTTGCAAACATTCAAAATAATCAGTATAAGAGTTACCACATCTGATACATGATTTAATGGTGCTGTACATGCTTTTCAAAATGTTAAACAGGTTTCCTTTAATGCCATTCGTGAGTAGTATATTGGACAAGACCATGTTGTACCATATCGAACGCCTTTCTGAAATCATAAATGCTACATAGAATTTAGTGTTCCTTGATAAGTGTTTTTCTATGCTAGCATACAGAGTGAAAATGTGATCAGTAGTGGAATAAGGTTTTCTAAACCCAGCTTGAGCATCAGAAATAACTTCATTGGTTTCAGCCCAGGAAATGAGCCGCTTATTTAAAATGTGCGTAAAAATCTTACACAAATGACTAATCAAGGAAATGCCATGATAATTGTTCGTATGGTTCACATCACCTTTTTTATGCAACGGAATAATTATTGATTTAGTCCATTCTTCAGGGAATACACCATCTCTGAAAAGTTTATCGAAGAATTTAACTAGAAAGGGAACTATCAAATCTCCTGAGGCCTTTATGACTTCACTAATCAAAGAATCAGGACCAGCTGCTTTGCCACACTTAAGACTCTGATGGCTTTCTTTTCTTCACTTCAGCGTCCAGAATATAGGGTCAAATGCCATATCAGAGACATCCAGTTTTGGATGGCCCACACTTTGGACAAAACCAAGGTTTAACAAGTGTTCAAAATGGTTAAACCACTAATCCTGTGAAGCTGTGTTACTTATGTGGGAACGACTGCGATACTTACTGATTTCAGACCAAAAGGCCTGAGAATCATCTGCTACTTGCATTAAGCAGTGAATGCGCTCACTTTTAAAAAACTACGTTTTCTTCGTGTACTTAAGTTGATTATATTCTCTCCTCATTTGTACATAGGCGCATCTATCAGTTGGATCTCCAGATCTCCTAAAAATGGTCAAAGCCTGTCTAACTCCGTCTTGTTGTTTTGACATTCCTCATCAAACCAAGATTTTCTCATAACCCTGCTTTTTGAAGAACGATTTTGGCGCATACAAGCGCTGGCATTCATTAAAATAGTAAAATCATACAGTGCTCTGTTAACACAAGTATCAATCATATTGGCAGCATATTCTAGATTGCTGCAAAACAGGTCGATTTACTGTTATATATGTATTCTGCTAATCTATCCCTTTATCCACACAGTTACATTTTCTGAGATGGGAAGAGGTGACAATGGTGTTTTGCCTGTAATTTCTAACAGGATTGGCATGTGCTCTGTTTCTACCCCTGCTACCTACAGAGAAGTTCACAACGTTGTCTAACACGTCGTTAGAAATAAGGCAATCCTGTATGACACTACACTCATGGGAAGATACAAATATAAAATCACAACTAAAGCTACCTCTGTTGTACCAATTCAGAATACAAAAAATCAAAACAAGCACACAAAAAATTTAATAAATTTTCTCCAAAAGCAGTTAACATAGTATCCTTAGACAATCGTGTTTTCTTGAAAAAACGGGTCGAATTGGAAGGGTCAGTTAGTAGATCAGTATGTGACCACGCTACTTAGAGGTCTGCTGTCCTTGCATTAAAGTCTCTGCAACGTATCAGCTGAGCTGTGGATAGCGATTGGTCAAGTCCAGGGTGCAGTGATCTGAATGTAACAAAAACGAAAGAAATGTTGATTGATTTTAGAAAGAATCCAAAAGCTGTACCACCACTTTTTTATCAAAGGTGCTGAAGTAGAACGTGTTGAATCATACAAATATTTAGGAACTTTTATAGATAATAAGCTGAATTTTAAATCCCATGTTGAGTATGTCCACAAAAAAATGTCAAACCAGATTTATGTGTTGGTATGGTGGGTTGACTGTGAAGAGCAGAAATGTGTGCTTGAGAAAGTGGTGAACGTGGGAGGAAAAATCGTTGGTGAGAGACAAAAAAGTCTGAGTGAGCTATATAGGTGCGTGTTAGTTGTAAAGCGAAGAAGATTACGTGTGACCAGACCCACGTCCTTGCAAATCAGTATGACCTTCTTCAGTCAGGACGAAGATATCGATCGGTTAAATGCAGAAGTGTCAGATTTAAACAAAGTTTTATTCCCCTGTCCATTGATTTCTTGAACCGAGAAGATGTTTAATTGAAATCCAAATTCCTCTATATATTGAGATAATAAAGTTTACTTGACTTGACTTGACTTGCATCAGGCAGGGGGTCAGGCTGGGGGTGGGATGGCGATGGGCGGGGGTAGCTTGCTGGGGGCTCTGAAGACTGGCTTTCTACGTCGTAGAACGTGACTGGTGGGCTGTGGAGTGCTGTCGTCAGGCTTACATAGGGTGTGCTGGCTGTCTCTCTTTCCTGAACTGAGGTTCGGCAAGTGTTTGCCTTCTTAAAGGGCTCAGCTGAGTGGGGGGACAGAAGGGAATGATGACAGGAGGCGGGTTGATTTGTTGACGGGGAATGAACAGCCGGTCTGCTCACTGCACCAGCTGAGAGAGAGAGAGAGAGAGAGAGAGAGAGAGAGAGAGAGAGAGAGAAAAACTACCAAACTGCAACGTTCAAACAATTTTTTTTCCACTCCCCCCCCCTTGCCGCCCCCCCCCCCCCCCCCCACCCCTCCCCGCTCCCGCTCCTCGCTCCCCTCCCTTCTTTTCTTTTCTTTTCCTTTTTTTTTATATGATAAAATTAGACCGTGACGTCAGACACTTAAGTGGCTTCTCGCAAAGCCCAGATTAGATCCAAACTTTCCTGAACTCCACTTCAGACTTCCCCGTGTCGGCCTATCTGACCGCGTTTCAGTCTTGGCGTTATTCTTGCAAGCCTCCAGAGATCGTTTAGACGTTGGGGGAAACCAGGTTTGCAACTCGTTCAGGTTTTCTCGATGGTCTTTGAATCCTTTTAGAGCTTAAGCTTTAGCCATGCATGATCCAAAGCTTGTGGGCTATTTTTGTGGAGGAGGCTGTGTTTCCCCCTGCGTGTATTAGTTTGTAAAAAGCAGAGGTCGAAAGGTAGTCATATGGACAACACACACGCAGATGTGTAATCGCACAAACAATACGCATAGAGGCACAGGGATATGCGCAGATACAGACCCACAGACAGACAGACAGACACGCACACACACACGCGCGCGCGCGCGCGCACACACACACACACACACACACACAAGCACCCACGCAACTACATAGACTGACAGACAGACAGACAGACACACGCACACATACAATTTCACACATCTATGCACGTACACATATATGGACATGCGTGCACACACACACACACACACACACACACACACACACACACACACACACACACTTATGAGAGGGCTGTATGTATAGAAAGAACTCTAGGATACCTTTCTCTTTCTTTAGTGCAAGGTTGGCTGTGCTTCTTTGCACATCTTGAAGGTATTGACGATGATGACGATTGTGATCATAAGAGAGAGAGAGAGAGAGAGAGAGAGAGAGAGAGAGAGAGAGAGAGAGAGAGAGAGAGAGTGAGTTTCCCGCTGTGGCAGATGTATTCAACAAAACTGCAACGTTTTCACATTTTTTTTCTATCCCCACATCTTTTTTCTTCATTGACAGGTAGACTGCGATGTCAGACCACTTCAGTGGCTTCTCGCAAAGGCTCGGATTACACACAAAGTTTCAAAAACTCGAACTTCAGACTTTCACGCATCGTTCAGCTTTGTCGTAACCCTTTTCAAGCCTCCAGAGGACTTCACATCCGTGGAAGGCCAGTTCATAACTCCTTCAAGTTTTTCCGATGGTGTTCGAATTCCTTTAGAGAAAGGCTTTATCCTCTTGTGAGCTGGAATATTGGTGGTGGATACTGCTGCTTCCTTAGAGGAGGCTATGTTTTCATCGGCGTGTGTTTGTTGTTGTGGGCGATTAACAGGATGAGTTAAAAAAAAAAACTACTGTTTCATGAACGGTTGTACGACTGAGCTTTTTGCACATGTTAATGATATTGACGATGATGACTACGACAATGATGATGATGATGATGATGGTGATGATGATAATGATGATGATAAAGACGAGAAGGCTATGGTACTGACGATAACGACGGCGCTGACGGCTGTGACACTGATGATCAAAACGACGCAGAGGAGGATGACGATGGTGTTGAGGATGATGATGTCAACCACGATGATGACGACTATATGTTGATGATGGTGATGGTGGCGATGTTTTTTTCCCTTCTTTATTACCATTTTTGTTATTATCATTGTTATTATTATTATTATTATTATTATCATCATCTCACTATTATTATAATAATTATTCTTATTATTATGACTTACTAAGTATGTTCTATTATGTTCCCTTTCTAATAAATACGTTGTGCATTTCACCCCTAATATGTGGATTTGTAGAAACCTTTTCACCTCTGTCAAGAAGGCGATGCTGTCACCCAGTCTCCATTTGTTGTTTGCTTGTCTATCGGCAAGACTTCGCTAACATTACCGAAGCAGTTTCAACCAAAGCTTTCTTCTTCTTCTTCTTCTTCTTCTTCTTCTTCTTCCTCTTCCTCTTCACAGTAGCATTCTTGACAGTAGCATTACCTCTATACCAGTCACTCCGGCTCATCGTCCACAGACACACTCCTGCTTATCCAACTGCACTCCCGGCACCGGCAATCCACAGGGAGTAGTCAACGTCGAAGTTGTCATGAGGCAACCCACCAGAGGAGACACTGCACTGGTGCCGAGTCATTTCAATGGCGTTCAGTGGCGGCCTGTTTCAATCCAACATACGCAGGTCACCACCTTCTAAGTCCTCTTACTGACGACAATAATTTGCCCAGTCGCGGAGACAGCGTGAGCGAGCTTTTCCTCTGGAGGGCGCTATCACGTCCGTCTAACGACCGTCAAAGTGAACCCGCCAATGCCGGTGACCTCGACGTGAACTCGCTAAGGGCACAGACGTGGGAGAGCAAATCGATACAGAGGTCACCATGAGAGCAGGGCATGAGAGGACACAGCGTTTGAGACTTTTTAATTAAGGAGCTGGTCGGTGTGGATAAAAGTGACGAGAATGATGTCATGAAGTTCTATTTTCTGTTTGAGACTGCATGACAGGGGTGTCCTCTGCGCTTCCTTTCCTGACGTCAACCAGGCCCGAGCGATATAGACACCTGCAATGTTGGTCAGCAGCTCTCTCAGAGACACAAACATTGAGTAGAAAAAAAAAAAAAGAAAAAAAAACCCGCCTCGACTGTATGATCCCATTCTTTCCAGTTGTGCCTTTGCAGGCTCAACTCTGGGTAGCCGGTCGGGGCAGGAAAATCCCACAAATAGGCTTTGATATGAATCGAACCCACGACCTCCGAGCAGGTAATACGCGACACTCATCACGACGGATCTTTATTTCAGATAGACTTGGTAGGAATATTTAAATGTGGCCTAAGAACGAGTGAGTTTGCATTTTGGTGCAGGTCCGTTCACGAATCCGGATCAAAAGGGGGATCCGGGATCCGTTTTGCTAGGCTTTGACAGAGTTACTAGTGAACGTGAGTGCTGTGAAAGCTACTAATTACTGACTAATGAAAATCTACAAGAAAAAAGAGTGTCATGGAATATGAAAATATTCCAATGCTGCGAACATTGGCATTTCGTATTTTCTACACTCTATGTTGCAAAAAAAAAAAAATACGTGCGAAGTAGTTACTTCAGTCTGTTCCTCCTATTAATTCCCCTGGAGCAAAAAACAATTAAAACACACACACACACACACACACACACACACACACACACACACACACACACACACACGACAAAAAACACACACACAAAAAAAAAAAAAAAAAAAAAAAAAAAAAAAAAAAAAAAACAGTCATGCTCGACCTTGATGGAGGTCTACGTTTTCCAGAGAGCCTTTTCTAGTTTCAATAAAAAAAATTATCAAAATACAGCTGTAAAAGACAGCACGGATGGAAAGTTTAATGCGAGTTTTTGAAAAGAGCTGGGTGTCTATTATTACAGCGCTGAGTTTATTCTGAGAGTCATGGCAAGTATTGTCTTTATTTCTATGGTCATCGTGTTCATCATGTTCAATATTGTTATATGCATAACCATCTCCTTCGTCGTCTTCAACATCGTCATGATCTTCATGTTCGTTATCGTCGTCGTCGTCGACGTCGTTGTCGTCATCAACATCAGCGATATTGCAATTATCAACCAAGCAATTGCTCTAATCGTCAGCGTCATCATACAAATAGTCACCATCGTAATCATCATCATATCATCATCGCCATCATCATCATCATCATCATCATCATCATCATCATCAGCAGCAGCAGCAGCAGGAACAACAGCAAGAACAACAGCGATATTAGTATCTTCAACAGAGTCGAAAGTCAACTGTTCAAGTTAGAAGTCTCCGTTGTACTATTGACAAACATAGAAGAACAAAGTATTCGGGTAAAAGTCAGGCTGAATGAAAGCCACAGACAACAAAGTATCGATTTGTCAGAGGTGAAAGGTACCATCAAATGTCAGTCTTACCAACAGCAGTACGTCGAGTCCATTATCAAGAGGGGAGAAAACCCCTCACATATATGTTTAACCTTTTGGTTATGTTCAAACTACGGCATCCAAGTCTTTTTTTTTTTTTTTTTTTTTCCTTCATGTTCCACCACTTCTAGAACAACTCGCATTTTACAAAATCCATCATTCCATTTGTAGTATTTACAAAAGAACTCATGCTTTAAACCCACTATTCTGTCAGTCGTAACAGAAAACAGCTCATACTTTAACCCCATCTTTCTGTCAGCAGTACTTATATGCAGTTCACGTTTTAAACCGTTATTCCGCCAGCACTATTTTACTAGCAACTCCTGCTTTCACAAATTATTCTGTCAGTTGTGCGCGCAAGCAGCTCATGCTTTAACCTATTATTCTGCCAGTAGTACTTGGAAGCTAGTTCCATTGACCTGTCTGTAGCACTTACAAGCAACTCATCTTTAACCCATTATTCTGTCAGTAGCACGTGCTGGGAACTTGTATTTTCCCGTCATTGATTTTTTTCTTCTTGTGCACCCTCCGTTCTATCTTTGCGATTTTGACATAAGTAGCGACACAGTCTTCGTCACTTCAAGTAGCTCTCCAAAGGGTGCGTATGGTTGTCTTTTGCTGGCCACACAAGTCGCAGCAATCCTGTTCGTTTATTCATTTTATGTTCCACTCTTTCTGTCTTTACGTTTTTCTGTCTTTTTTTTCTCTCTCGCCTGTCTCTCTCTGTCTTCCTTCTTTTCCTTTTTTCCTTCCTCTCTTACATTCTCCTCCTTCCTTTCTTTTTTGTTTTCTCTCCCCTTCCTTCTTTCGTTCTCCTATCTGTCCCTTTCTCATCTATCTGTCTTTCCACGAACTCCTTCATTCATTCTCTTCCCCGTCTTTCTCTCTCTTTTGTTTCAGCCTCAGAAGTGACGAACAAACCCAAGCTCAGCACTCCAGGAAAGAAAGAAAAAAAGAAAGAAAGAAAGAAAGGGAGGCAGAGAAACAGAGAGACGACGACGACGACGACGACGACGCCAAGGGACAGAACCCTCTTTGCCTAACAGGGACACACAGAAATGAGATAAACCACCTACCTTACCCACACACCCTCCCACGAGCTTCGTTAGAGAAGCCGCCTGGACGCACGCGCTGTGGACTGAGACTCGTAATCAGCCTGCCTGAATGGCCCATCACTAAGTATCGATCTCAGGCACCCCCACCCCCTTCCACCCCCACCACTACTACCACACTGAGGACGGACAGGACCTCTCCGTTGATTCAGGTCTAGGGAGGGGACAGAGGAGGAGGAGGAGGAGGAAGAGGAGGATGACGGAGGAAAAGGTCAACTAAGGATGGCAGTGAAAAAGAACGAGAGGAACGCGGGGCTGATACTGACGTACTTTCTTCCTCCCTCGACGTAATTGCAGTCAGCGCACGTGCCAGTGAGACGACAGAGACCGAAGCGCGTGAGATGCGCGTGAGTGGCGTGGGTAGCGGTCTCGTTATATGATGACCTTGTGCGAGGATTAGTCTTGACTGTGTATTGCTGAGGTTGAAATACCATCTGGACGAGAAAAAAAAAATTAAACCGCTCGTCGGTTAACATTGTGATAGTAGAGAGAAATGGCAAAAGTCACGTTGAGCCATCCATCAGTCGATTCTTGCTGTTTACGTCACCAAGGCTGTGACGTTAAAGTCCCGCCCAATCAGTGTTTTAAATTAGCTTAATGAGACTGTTACAAAACTCAGTACAGCATTGTTTTGAATTAGTTTATGGAGCGTGTTATAAAACCCCTTGAAACATTCATAAACATAATTCGGTTTTCCCCTCCTCTGTCTGTTCATCTGTTCATTGAAAACTGGTGCTCCATATTCAGAGGACATGGTTTAAAAGATGGCTGACTAAGCAGAAACAGTTTGAAACAAAATGGGGTCATGAACACTCTTCCAGTGTGTGTGGGGCAGTCAGTTACTACTATCATCCCCGGAGCTACCGAGAACGACCGGCCGCGCAACCCAACACCAGTGCCTCTTTCCTGTCCACGCTTCCGCTTCCTGTGAGGGGGAGGACATCCTGGTTCGCTCGTCGTCCTCCTCCTCCTCATCCCCACGTCACCGTCGGGGCATCCTTCCTAACGTCTCTGACTTTCCGCCGCATCGCAGAGAGGCTAGACTGGAGGAGTTCCACTCACACCCTCTCGGGCCGTTCAATCCGATTATTCAGCCTAGCTCAGGGGGGTTCTGTCTTGGGAAGTCGGTCACTACCCCAGACGGAGAGCTTCCTCGCCAAGTCGGGCCTTAACTCGCACTTCGGGCCCCCCTCCCGTCCAAAAGTTCAGGGCCCGTGTGCTTCTTGTGTTGACGAAGCTCGGACGAGGTTCAGCCTCGGCGAAGCCTCGTGGGACGACGACAGCTCTTGGGTGCCGGGGCGATTCGTCTCGTCAGAAGTGACAAAAAGAACACAACCCTACTTCGTCCGAGGGAGCCGTTTCTCTCGTGTCAGGTCTTCGCTATGGAGACGTGCTGACGAGGCTTCAGACGTTCCCGAGAGTCTGCCTCAACCGGAAGTGCACGGTGTCAAGGGAGCTCACCACGCGGACGCCGCCAGCCTCGAGGAAATCCACCACCACCAGACCGTCTCCACCACCAGCAACACCGCGGGCGGGATCGTGCAAGCGCGCCGATCCGTGGATCTCTACCTCCT
>JADBJO010003045.1:45000-55000 GCA_016801955.1 Conus betulinus | reverse complement strand
ATGTTCTGGTGATGAAGTCGAATCACATTTGGAGGGCGGAAGGGAGTGAGATCACATTTAGAGGGAGGTGGGAAAAAGAAGGACTTGGAATCTAGATTGCGATCTTGGACAGCGCGCAAGCAAGGATTTATTCAAGCTGTTGTATATTCACAGATTTAGCCTGGTTTTGATTTTGAATTCTTCACACACACGAATCACATTTAGAGGGAAGGAGTGAGTGGGAAAGAGCAGTATATGGGAATCTAGATTGCGATCTTGGACAGCGGCAAGCAAGGATTTATTCAAGCTGTTGTATATTCACAGATTTGGCCTGATTTTGATTTTGAATTCTTCTCTCACACACACACACCCCCACCCCCCCCAAACCCACCCCCCCCTGCCACCACACACACACCCCACAGCGCCCCCTCAACCACGCCCCCCCCCATCCCCCCTCCCACACAACACAACACACACCTCTCCTCACTCTGCTCTTTCCATCAGCAAAACCAAGACCTGTGGCAGAGAACGTACCAGACGCTCGCAGATGTGAGTTAATAGGGGACGCTGTGGGAGGTGATGGATCGGCCACACCCCAAGAGCGAAAGGGAAAAGAAAAGAGGTCGAGGCATGACCTTAGCATGGCGCCACGACCTTGAAGCAGACACCGAGAGGATGGGTGGGACTCGGCTGGAACCAGACAAACTCGGAGAGAACGACCCAGGACACAGAGGTGTGGAGAACTCTTTGCCGGACTCCTGTGCTCTAGGAGAGGTAGCAGACATACCCCTCTCCCTCTCATCCCTTCCCCCTTTGTTTCCCTCCCTCCCTCCCTCCACCTCTGTCTCTCTCGCTCTCTGCCTCTCCCTCCCTCCCTCCGTCCCTGCTCTAAAAACCGGACATGTACTGAGATTACACAAACGCTTCCTTCAAACAATTCTGCCAAATAAGTATCTCATTCCAATCAACAGAGCATTTGTAAGCAGAAAGCCTGGTCATGTTCTGGTGACTGAGCTCAAATCACATTTGGAGGGAAATGGGGGTGGAGGAAGGACTTGTATCTAGCTTGATCTCTTTGTCGGACATCTGTGCTCTAGGAGAGGTAGCAGACATACCTCTGTCCTTCCCATCCCTTCCCACCCCAGTCCCTCCCTCTCTCTCTGTCTCACTCACACACACACACACACACACACACACACACACACACACACACACACACACACACACACACACACACATATACACACGCACACACACACACACACACACACACACACACACACACACACACACACACACACACACACACACACACACCACACATTCGGGATAAATTAATCAAACCTAAATATTATAGGCAGCCTCCCTTATTTTTTAAGCTGATGTTGTTGATGTCTTCCATTTCTGCTGTAGAAGTTAAATTTTTCTTGTTTGTTTCTATTATAAGGCATTTTAGCTCAGAGAAATGTTTGTTTCATGAGACTGATCAGTGTTGATGTTAATCTTTATGATGTGTTCTGTGACTGTTACTCGTCTTTGAATTGCTCTATTTCTTGGTTTTTGTCACTTTTGTATAATATTCCCCCCCCCTCCCCCCTCTCATTAGGGACCAAGGCCTTTTAATGAATAAAAATCCATCCGAATCTCTCTCTCTCTCTCTCTCTCTCTCTCTCTCTCTCTCACTCACACACACACACACACACACACACACACACACACACACACACACACACACACACACACACACACACACACACACACACACACACACACACACACACACACACAACACACACATGAATAACCCCACTGGAAGTCACAAAAGTCTGCTTGATTGGCGAAACCCTATCCAGCGTTATTTTATGAGCTTATGGATTCAGTCAGCGGGTACCAAGGTTTTGTTTTTGTTTGGGAGACTGAAACAGTGAGGTCATGGAAGCGAGGCCGGCACGGCAATAGCTTTGTATCCACGCCATCAGCCAATGAGGAAACTAGAATATCCAGTCACTGCCCGCATTCAACATGGCTGACGGAAGCACGTTTGTGTTTGAACATTCTTCTTCCTCTTCTCCTTTGCGTACGCATTTGGTGCACACGGTCAGTCCGGCCCTTGAGATGAATAGTGCCGTTTTCTTCAGCTCTTGTAGACAGCCGTAGAGCTTCGTCATTAGAGCTGTCTCTGTTGGCCACACTTATCTCCATGTCTGTTCATATAATGGCATTTTTTGGAGCGCATGCTCCGCTCTCAGTTCTTCCTGCCCACAAGGACAGACTGGAGAAGGCGCCACCTCGTGCTCTCTCGGCTCAAGTGACTGTCAGGTCTGTTTGCCCGGCGCGGAGCCTCACCAGGACACTTTCAATTATGGTCTGTTCATCTTCTCTGATTATTTGAGACTCAAAATAAACTTTGATCTTATTTTGTAATCAGAAAGATCAATCAATGTCAACAGAGGAAACAGCAAAAAAAAAAAAAAAAAAAAAAAAAAAAAAACAACAACAGAAAAAAAAACCCTGGCGATGAATGTGGAATGATTTACAAGAAACAACAGCTTGGACTGCGCAAAAAGATGCCTGTCCAGTTTCAGAATAGAACATGACCCCTCCCCCCCCCCCCCGCCGCCCCCTAAAAGAACACAAACAAACAAACAAACAAACAAAAAAAAAACAGAACATTTGAACATCTGAAGTCAGCAAAACATTTTTTTTTGACGAATTCCACAGGCAAAAATGGTCTTATCTGTACACAATGACGTATAAAATGTGTTCAGCTGTCAAGTTAATTTCGCATTATATATATGTAGATGATTTCTTTCCAATTTTTTTTTTTGCAGATGAATATTTAAAAAAACAAAACATGGTTGTTAATCTTTTTAGCATCCCGGCATCTGGAGTCCTTTACTGACATTCAACTGTGTTAGAATGGAAAGCTACCACGATGTCTCTTCTGTGTTTTGCAGGTTTCCGTTCGTGATAATAAACAACGACAACGTGAAATGTTTCTTGCTCACAGTTGTGCACTACGATTAGCGTGCTTATCATGAATAATCCCACAGTGCGAAGGAATCCAACAAAAGATCAATGGCTGCTGCATTCATTTGAATGCAACGGATAAAATGTCTTATTTCTAGTTTGTAAGTTAGGGCCCACTGAAATATGATGGATTGTGAAATCATTTCAAATTTTCTCGCAACTCATTAAAAAAGATGGACAGTAAACATCATCTTAAATTTCCCCCGCCTCGATTAAAAAGATTGAATGTGAAATCGTCTCGAATTCCCAGCATCCTGATTGAAAAGCGGAATGCGAAATCATGTCAAATTTCCGGGAATCTTGATTAAAAGGTGGACGGGAAATCGTTTCATAATTTCCTTCACTTCGGGTAAAGGAGGGATTGTGAAATTATTTCGAAGTTTCCTGCACCTTGATTGAAAGATGGATTGTGAAAATCATACCCCGTTTCCCGCACCACCGTTAAAAGGCTGGAATGCGAAAAATCATTTGAAATATCCTGCACCTCAAGTAAAAGATGGAATGTGAAATCATCTCCAGTTTCCTGCGCCTCGATTACAGGATGGATTGTACAATCAATCACACATATACTGCGCCTCGACAAAAAGGTAAAAATTAAAATTATATAATCAAATTCTTGCACCAAGTGCGCAATTCTTCCATTATTAAAAGGAGGGAGACTGCGAAAAAAAGGAAATTAAATTTTTTTTTTTTTTCAAATTTCCTGTGTTTGATAGAAACATGCGTGGTGAAATGATCATCTCAGATTTCCTGCACCTTGATTAAAAAGACGGGGAATGTGAAGGCTCGAATTTCCCTGCACGCCTGTTAATGTAGTAATGGTGTTGATCGCCCCGTCGCTCATGGAAGACGTGTCAGCGCTGTTCCTGTAAAAAGACGGATGACGATATCCTCTGAAATTTTCCTGCAACTCGAATGGAAGAAAGATGGATGGCGAAATTACCTGAAAACGTCCAACCCCGCCCCAGTAAGGGGAAATAATCTCGCGCCCCATTCGTCCTAGCATGCAATGTACACAACCAAACAAACAAGCTTGTCTTTTTTTTTTCTAACTAACACATGGTCTTGATTCTACCTTGCCACCTCCTCTCACAATCTTTTTTCCAGAACGTAAAGAAAATGGAAGAAGAAAAATAGAGAGAGTAAAACAATGATAGATTTGGACCAATCATGGCTTGACAAAACAGAACTAGGCCTGCGTTTGTGGAGGGAACTGTCAAGAAGATTGATTGTGTATTCATATCGAATTGAATGAAGCTCGCTGGTGACGAAATACGCATGCGCACAGGTTGTTCGCTGGTGCGTGCTTCCTTCCTTCTGGCGTCAAAACAACTTAACCGAATCAACAGCTTACATTCGTTGTCTGGTTGATGTGTAATGTTTATCCCCCCCCCCCCCATCTCCCCCCCCCCTCCTCTCTCTCTCCCCTCTCTCTCTCTCTCTCTCTCTCTCTCTCTCTCTCTCTGTGTGTGTGTGTGTGTGTGTGTGTGTGTGTGTGTGTGTGTGTGTGTGTGTGTGTGTGTGCGTGAACCATTCACTCATTCACTCTGTCTGTCTGTCTGTCTGTCCGTCTGTCTGTCTGTTCGTCTGTCCAGTCTGTCTGTCCGTCTGTCTGTCCGTCTGTCTGTCCGTCTGTCTCTGTCTGTCTCTGTCTGTCTCTGTCTGTCTGTCTCTCTGTCTGTCTGTCTGTCGGTCTGTCTCTCTCTCTCTCTCTCTCTCTCTCTCTCTCTCTCTCTCTCTCTCTCTCTCTCTCTCTCTCTCTCTCGCCTCTCTCTCTCTCTTTTCTCTGTCCTTTGCCTTCCCGTTGTGAGTTTTTTCTGTCTTGCTGTCTGTCGATCTATCTCGTTCTGTCCGTCAGTCTCCGTCTCTGTTGCTTTCTCTGTCTCTCCTCCCCCCCCCCCCCCCCCCACCCACACTCTCTGTCCTTTGCTTTTCTGTTTGTGAGTTTCTCACTGTGTGTCTTTCTCTGTCTCTGTTTCTATCTCTCCGTCTCTGTCTGTCTGTCTATATCTCCCTATTTCTCTGTCTCTCTTTCTCTCTTTCTCTCCTGTCATCATCATCATCATCATCATCATCATCATCATCATCATCATCATCACCACACACACACACACACACACACGCACACGCACACACACACGCACACACACACAAACACAAACCCAGATAACCTGTAAACGTTAATCCAGTTAGATCACATCATCGTTCGACGAAACTTGTCCCATCCCAGAACGTATACACATCCATCAACCCACACTGCAGGCCGAAGGACCACAGCAACATGCATCATTGATAGAACTCATAGCATCGACAATGATGGATGGATTGAAGGTACAGCGCGTGAGTTATCGACTGAATTGACTGGATTTGGACAGCTAAAAGTTAAGTCGGCTTCAGCAGCAGTTTCATTTAAGGGAGACAAAAAAGGTTATTTCCAAAGCTGTCAGTCGCTCAAACTATGGTTAAAGCAGTATTCTGTTTCGCAGCAGCAGCGGAACAATGAGGTAATCGGAAAGTGTGGCGAGGTGGACAGAAGCTAAATCTACTGGAAAGATTTAGCCAATGGCTGGGGCGGATGTGCGCGGACTTAAAAAAGGGCTGATTGTGGACCACGAAGAATCAAACCCACGTTCTTTGAGGAACCTAAAGTGGACGTAGAACATTGAGTGGGGAGTATGGCAATAGCTGGTTTTTAAATCTCTCGTTGAATCTGATCCAGATAGAAAGAAGGACGACTTTGATAGCAAGTTTCAATGTCTTTAGTCCTGGCAGAAGAAGCGCGAATTACGTTTTCATATGACTTACTACAACAGTCCCAAAGCGAAGAAACACGCTTAATAACTAGGAAAATGCAAAGATCACCCCTCTCAAGTATATTCCAATCCCGATCATTTTAGAGTTTATGAAATAGGAGATTCTTTAGTCATGACGAAGCACGCGCACTCGCACACACACACACACACACACACACACACACACACACACACACACACACACACACACACACACACACACATTCTCTCTCTCTCTTTCTACACTCACACACACGCGCGCGCGCGCACACACACACACACACACACACACACACACACACACACACACACACACACACACACACACACTCTCTCTCTCTCTCTCTCTCTCTCTCTCTCTCTCACACACACAAACACACACATACACACAAACACATACATACACGCACCACACCACCACCACCACCACCACCAACACGACCACTGCAGCGGTTGTCGATAGAGAATTCATAAGTTGTGACCCAGATGTAGCCCAGCCCCTAGAGTATAAGGAGTTCAGGGTCGAAGCACTTGCATAACAGTGGGAGGGAGGATGAGGTGAAGAGAGATGGGAGGAGAGGTGGGATGGCAGCGGAGTGAAGGGAAGGGGGAAGTGGGAGGTGGTGGGAATCGTTCTCAGAGGACCTTTCTGCTGCTGACAAGCTCTCTCTTTCTCTCTCTCTCTCTCTCTCTCTCTCTCTCTCTCTCTCTCTCTCCTCTCTCCTCTCTCTCTCTCTCTCAGGAGAATTTTTTTTCCCTCCTTCAGCCTTCATTTGCACGAAAGATGCTTATCTGCAGTCCCCATGTACATTTACACAACGTCTCTCCGGAAGGTAGGAAAAAGGAACTACATGCGCCACCAAAGGACCAATCAGAAGATGGTACTCTTTTTGGCGCTAAGGGAGGGGGAAAAGAAACCAGTAGTTGCATAATAAGGAGAAAAAAAACATCTTTCTGACCTCGATCCCTTTAAGGCAATATTTGTCATTTGTGGCGAGGACAATGTGGATTTTAAATTAAAAAAAAAAAACAACCAACCAATAAAGCTGGATCAGAGACTGAATCGTATGGATTTGTTTTTCAACTGCTGTGTCTTTGATCTGGATTTGCTTAATCAATTAAGTAAAAAATGGGTTTTAGGGGCAATGCGACTGACCGAATTCCTTGTGCGAGTGGCTGTTTAACTATTAGGAGCTTACTTTGTGCTCTGCCTTTTTCGAGGAATATTGACATTTATCATGTTAATTAATTAATTAATGGAGTTATCCATAACATGCAGAAGATTGCTTTGACAGGGATAGGGAAGTGGGGCGAGGGTGGAGGGAAGGTGGGGAGCTGTCCTCGAAATACACTGTCATGTGGCATACCTGGTAAGTTTCCTTTTTACTCGTGATGAACTGTGACGAAGAATTAGAGAGTAGTTCAAGTGCACGTCAACTTTACTTGCTTAAACATGGGTACATGGTTTAGACATGTGTGTTCTACAGGTTGAGTTTTAGTTCTCACTGTTTCATCATTAAGTGAGGGAAAGTTCTGAACGAGTTGAGTTGAATTGAAGTCCACTTGGTATATTTTTGGCTTATCTAAGTTGGAGAGGATAGTTGATCTCTCTCTCTTTGGCTGGTGACTGATCATGCTGTGTAGACCTGTTGCTGTAGGGCTAGGCTGTGGTGTGTCTTCACAACCTATCTTGCCCAGTATGTATAATGTAACCACGATTGATGGCGTAGCCACGGTTTAGTAGCTGAGAGTTTGGCTTATCGAGTTCACACATTTTGCCCTCTATCTTCCAGAAGAGGTGTGAGAACTTAGCCAACAATGGTTTTGCTATAATCATCAATCTCCATTTTTGTTTAGAGGTTGAATGGAATTTACAAAAGTTTGGGAGACAGTAATACAATGCTAAACAATTTCAGTGAAATGACTCTTCAAGGTTTCTTATTAGTTAAACTACATTAACTTAGAATACACTTAGTCCAAGTACACAAGTGGTGTAGACTTAAAAGTCATACACTACAAAAAAATTCCAACAATCACCAGTATTTATAAATCAACTTAGCAGTTTTCACTTAGTTCAGGCATACTGTTTTTCTGGTCTATATTTATCATTCAGTTATCATCTTAACTGATAGAATTGCATTCTGGCAAATGTCAGAGTGAACACAAAGAATGGTGGTCAGATTGTCAACAAAGAATCTTAATCACATGGTAACAGCTTTTACCACATGGTGGCCAGCGAACTACTACCACAGAATATTCATTCATCATTTTGATAAACGTCACCAAGTATTAGCCCAGAGTTACACTGTTAAACCACATGGCATACATATATTCAACACATAGATTCGAAATGTGAAAACATAGTTTCAACTTATATTTCTGGGAGAATCAGTGTCTTAGACTAGGAATCAAGAAGAAGAAGGAGATAACCATGCCTTCTCTTGAGTTTCCCCTTTGTCTTTCACTGTTCTGATCTACAAACAGTCTTGAGGCGTCAGTGAAGGGGAAGTGCTCAGTGTCCTAATTTTAAATGCTAAACTGTGTATTCTAGATTATTCCCTTGAGACAGGCTGTCACTCAGGGCACTGAAAGGGAGAGGGGGAGGGTTCTGTTCCTCCCATCACTCACCACGGATTGGACTAATTGAAAACGTTTGATGTAGTGGATTGGACTAATTGCAAACATTTGAACTACATCGGTGCCTAGATCAATGTATGATAATCAACAAGGCATAGGGGCAGAACGTATGCTAATTAGCTAAGTGCGGGTAAACATGGTTGCATCACTCACTCACCTATGCGTGATTGTCTGTGAGTGGGTGGGGGAATATAAAGGGGGGGGGGGGGGGGTGGAGAGGGAGGGGGAAGCGAGGAGAAGGAAGCAGTTACGCGCTGCTCAGGTGGGAGGTGGGGGGGGGGGGGGATGGGAGGGAAGGAGGGAGAGAGAGACGGGGCAACATCGTTACGATGTAAACTTTTCACTGTGTCATGCCGCCACATTAAGGAGTGAAGGGGGGTGAGAGAGGGGAAGGAAGGTGGGGAGACAATGGCGACATAGTCGCGACGTGACATAAACTTTCCGACGTGACATAAACTTTCCTTGTAACATAATAGTGTTAAACGTTCATACCATTCAAAGAGAGAAGGGGAGGGGGGAGGAGGGAGTAGGGGGGGGGGGGGGGGGGGGGGGCGGAGGGATGGGAGAGTGGGCTTAGATTAAATATCTGTTCTGCTGTCTGGGTTTTGTTCAGTTTGTAAAAGATGGTGGTTGGGACCGATCGGGTGGACTTGTCAAGTGACTCGTCACATTAACCCTGTGTCTACAAGGTGACAGAATCTGCACTGTTTTGCACTCACACAGATGCATCGTCTGTTCACTTCAAGGCCGTGTCGCCTGGAGTCTTGTTGACAGAGGGTTGGATGCTGGTTCGTTTCTTTTCTTTCCTGTCCTGTCCTGTCTGTCTCGTTCGTGGCGTCTCTGTCCATGCGATTCGCTTAGACACTGTACGTGAAATAATTTACAACAACAAATAAACC
Organism: Conus betulinus; assembly: GCA_016801955.1. NCBI lineage: Eukaryota > Metazoa > Mollusca > Gastropoda > Neogastropoda > Conidae > Conus > Conus betulinus. The sequence goes on along the minus strand of JADBJO010003045.1, from coordinate 45,663 downwards.
CCAAACAAACAAAAACAAAACACCCCACACGAACATTTGCACATATGGGCGCGCGCGCATATGCACACACGAGCGTGCACACTCATACAAACACACACACTCACTCACACATCCGCACATGCATGCAACCCCACCCTGCGTGCAATCACAAAGACACACAAATAGCATATACACACACGCGCACGCACACACACACACACACACACACACACACACACACACACACACACACACACACACACACACACACACACACACACACGCACACATACACATGTGCACACACACACGCACACACACATACATACATACATATATACATACATACACAGTAATGCAGACAAATACACATAGAAATACACACACATGCACACAGACGCGCACGCACACACACACACACACACACACACACACACACACACACACACACACACACACACGCACACACGCGCACGCACGCACGCACGCGCACACACACCCACCACACCACACACCCCACACACACACACACACCACACACACACACACACACACACACACATTCTCACAGAAGGGTGGCATTTCCGGCCGACTCTGCGGTGGAAGAGAGAGGCATCGATCGGTCGGTAACAGGCAGCGTCCCGCAGGGGTGGGTGGTGGGCGGGTGGGTGTTGGGGGGGGGGG
>JADBJO010003045.1:32500-40000 GCA_016801955.1 Conus betulinus | reverse complement strand
CCAGCAGCACTGAACTCTCCAATACTGAGAGAGAGAGAGAGAGAGAGAGAGAGAGAGAGAGAGAGAGAGAGAGAGAGAGAGAGAGAGCATCATCGATCGACCGAGTCTGACACCGTCGGTGAGATTGAATGACAGCACACACACACACACACACACACACACACACACACACACACACACACACACACACACACACACACACACGAAATCTCTCCCTCCCTCTCTCCCGCTCTCCCTCCCTTCCTTCTCTCTCTTTTTCTCTCTCTCTCTCTCTCCCTCACCCCCCCCCCCCCCCCCCACACACACACACACGGTCGTACGTGCTCATATAAAAACATACATGAACTCACACACATGCACACACACAAGGAAAACATATTTACAAGACGGGTGAATGGTGGACACGTTGGATAGTTCTGTAACAGTGTAAACAGTGGTGGAGAACAAACAGCTATTGACCAGAAACTCTGATCGATCTGTCACAGTGCACACACACTAACGCGCGCGCGCACACACACACACATAGAAAGAGACACGCAGACACAACACACACACACACACACACACACCACACACACACACACACACACACACACACACACACACAGAGACACGCAGACACAACACACACACACACACACACACACACACACACACACACACACACACACACACGCGCGCGCGCGCGCGCGCGCGCGCGCACACACACATATACACCACACATGCACACCCACCATACACGCACCCCCACCCCCCCCCCCCCCCCCCCACACCACACACACACTCACAAGCACACGCACACACACATTCATACACACACGCACAAACACACACACACTCACTCACTCACTACGAACAGACACACACACACACACACACACACACACACACACACACACACACACACACACACACACACACACGATACTTTGGCACACACACACACACACACACACACACACACACACACACACACACACACACACACACACACACATACACACACACCACACGCACACACACATGTCCAACAGAACCTGATAAGATCGATACGTAGCATATTCCTCTAGAATTACTGTTCACATTCTATTTTCACCTCCATAAGATGTTACACGAAAAGTGGCGAAAACTTTTTTCACACACCGAGATAAGAATGCAACACAGTGCTTCCTGTATTTCCCTTTGGACCCGGCGAAAAAAATCATTTCGGGGCTATTTCCCTCGTGGTCTGGTTTCTCGTGTTGCTCTTGCTGGACCAACAACGTTTCTATGGTTGGCATGGTGAGGCAATGAACAACTATATTTATATCTATCTATCTGTCTATCTGTCTGTCTGTCTGTCTGTCTATCTGTCCGTCCATCCATGTATTGACCTTCTATCTCTCTGTCTATCTCTCTGTGTGTCTGTCTGCCTGTCTGTCTATCAATGCATCGATCTTCTATCTATCTCTATCTAACTATCTATCTATTTATCTATCTGTATACTTGTCTTCTGGGTCGGTATTTGAAAAGTCTGGAAGGAGCAGGGAAAAAAAAAACCCAAAGAAAGATGGGGGGGGGGGGGGGGGGGGGTCTTCCAAAAAATGTCATACATGCACGGGATGAGTGGGGTGGGGGGTGGGGGAGGAAGGGTGGGGACACTCTATCCTCTCCCAAAATTGTGTAAAACTAAGTAAGTAAAAGGGCACGGGGAGGTGTGTTGGGGAGAGAGGGGGGGGGGGGGGTGGGGGGGGGGGGGGGGGGGGGGGGGGGGGCTCTCTCTCTCAGATTTCCTCCTTTTTACCATGAGTTGTAAACATGGAGGTAAAGGGGGTGCCTGGGATGTGGGGGTGGGGAGGAGAGAGAGTGTGTGTGTGACCTGTTGCATGGTTGGATGGATGGACCATTCAGCATCATCGTAATTTCGATGTCATCGCCGATGTCATACAAACATTTCGGGGGATAAGATGTTTTGCTAGCTGAGGGATGGATATGGGGGGATGGGGGGGGAGTGTGAGGGGGGGAGGTGTTCCACAAACGGTGTGACCAGCGCGCTGTGGTGTAGTGTATATGGTGGACTAGTCCCGCACGCAGCGACACCTTCTGGATGAAACTGAAACCGTGTGAGAAAATCCGGAGAAAGAGGGGAAGGGTGGAGATGGATCGTATCCTAATCGAGGCTCTGTGAAACCTGGCGGACAGATTTTTGAAAAGTCAGATTCTACCATACCGGTTAGTTCACGGGGGTTGTCTTTGAATGTACGTAATGGCACCCTCACAAACGAGACAACCTGCAGACTCACGCTCCGCGACTCGGCAATCCTTGTCGTCAGTAGGGGGCGGGGGCTTAGAAAGTCGGTGTCCTGTACTTGAAGGCGCAGAACAGGCACAACTGAATACCGTCGAAGTGAGTCGGCAGTAGTGCAGTGTCTCCTCCGGAGGGTTGCCTCATGACGACTTGATATTGATTATTCCCTGTAGACTGCCGGGGGACTAGGGGTCTGTGACGGAACAAATCCAGGTGTAGCTGTGTCTGGGGAAGCGGAATGAGTCACGCTGGCGTAAGGATTGAGAGGAGGAGGAGGAAGGCGGGGGTGGGGGGGGGAGGGGTTAGGAAAGAAATAGAGGGGGATTCGGGTGGAGGGTGACACACCAAAGATGAGGCAACCAAAGCAGCAACAGCAGCAACAACAATAGCTGCAACAGCCTTCCATCTTCAGTTTCTTCAACCACTGTTTGTGTTGAATATAGTTTTTGTAGATCGAAAGAAAAATCATATTTTGTTTAGCTGTAAAGAGCGCCTGCTCTTGATATTTACAAAAAAAAACAAACAAGAAAAAAAAGGGAAAAAAAAAGAAAAAAGGGGAAAAAGAGGAAAAGGCAGCGATGTCGAGCCTGTTATGTCAGCATGTTGCTGACGTTAAGGTGTAATTCAAAACGCAGCTGCCAGGCTTGTTTCGAAATCACGCAAGAAAATGTCTTTTCTCTCTCTCTCTCTCTCTCTCTCTCTCTCTCTCTCTCTCACACACACACACACACACACACCACACACACACACACACACACACACACACACACACACACATTAAATCCTTCTACTGGCTTCCCATAAGTAAAAAGAAATCGAAAAAGCAAAATTGTCTGTTTTATGTATGCCCCGGAGGAGACACTGCACTGCTGCCGAGTCACTTCAGTGGTGTTCAGTGGCGCCTGTTCTGATCTAACATACGCAGACACCACCTACTAATCCCCCTACTGACGACAATAATTGCTTAGTCGCGGAGCCGGCGTGAGTGAGCTCTCCCTCCGGAGGGCGCCACCACGTCCGTCCCAACGACAGCCCCCATGGACTCGCCGATACCGGTGACCCCGACGGAACCAAACCAAGGCCACAGACGTGGAGAGGACATCGAAACTGAGGTCACCATGAGAGCAGGGCATGAAGGGCCACAGAATTTGAGACCTTTTTTTTTTAATGCTGATCGATGAGAATGAGGATGATTATTAAGATGATGCTACGGATTTCCATTTCGGTCTGAGACTACATGACAGGGCTGTACTCTACGCTTCCTTTCATAATATATCCCGGCGTCAACCAGGCCCGAGAGATACAGGCACCTGCAGTGTTGGTCAGGAAATTTGAGCAACACTCTCAGAAACGCATCCATTAAGTGGATGAAACTCGACTGTGTGGTCCCCGTCTTCCCACCATCCTGGTAGTTCGGATTGTCTGTAGACTCTCATACCCTGGCCGCAGCTCGTGAGGAAAACTAAAATGCACGGCTTCAGTACCTTACCTTGCTATGCCCCAAGTCTCGCGCATTCGCTGCCCTATCATTTACGTAACGTCAAAAATACCGCTATCTTTACGATACACTTAAAACTGTTCAACAACTGTTATAATAACAACTGTTTGGACACCCCCCCCCCCCCCCCCCCCCCCCCCCCCCGCTCCATTTAATGATTTTCGTGATACTTGGAATAGTCTTATACATAGGGAAGCAAAAGCGTGTGTGTTTATTTTGGTTATTTGCTTTGAACTTGTTTATTCATCAGTGTGTATGCATGTTGATTTTTTTTTTCCTTTTCGTTCTACATTCCCTGTAAATGTGAACTATTGTGTCGTTGCTAGACATTGCAATGTACTGTACTTAAAAAAATATAGTGTTGTTATTATTATTAATACTATTGTTATTACTTATTGTTATTATTCATTCTGTTATTACTATTACCATTATAATGGTGATGATGTTGATGATGATAATGGTGATAATGATGATGACGACGGCGATGATAATCATTTAATCATTATCATTGTCGTCATCATTATCCTGATCATTAATTCTAAAACCTGCACACACACACACACACACACACACACACACACACACACACACACCCACCCACACCCACACCCACACACACACACACATACACGCGCGCGCGCGAGCGCGCGCACACACACACAGTTCATTTGTTCAGTATCTGTGGCGTGGCTGTTCGGCTGGATGCGTTAATGATGCGTTGCCTGCAGAAATTCTGCACGTGATACTCGTGTATTTGTTACACCGATGTCGATTCTGCCCGCTGATTTGCAGGCCCTGTAATAATCTGGCGGGTGGTTTTTTGTTTACCTAGTCAGCGAGACCTTGTCGTCATTAGGAGTGAAGCGTCTCTGTCGTGTTCGGCGGAAGCTCTGAAGGAAATGACGTCATAAGTGACCTTATGTGTGGCAGTCCTGTTTGAAATCACGGGAGGTGTTCTCTTTTAGAGCCACTGTGACCGTTGCCAGAGAGAGAGAGAGAGAGAGAGAGAGAGAGAGAGAGAGATGAAATGAAAGTTTATCCATTTTATTGAGAGGGAGAGGGACACACACACACACACACACACACACACACACACACACACACACACACACACACACACACACACACACACACACACACACACAGAGCGAGAGCGAGAGAGCGAGAGAGAGAGAGATGAGAGAGAGAGAGAGAGAGAGAGAGAGAGAGAGAGAGAGAACCTACCGATTATTCATTCAAATTGATATCTATTGTTTATTCAGACTGAAGTGTCCCATAACTGAAGAACAGTTGCATAGCCGAATGACGAAAAACATATCTTTCCTCAAAGAAGAGAGATTCATACACTGAAAAGTAAAAAAAAAATAATTAAAGAGTACTGAAATGCATACATCATTCAAAACAGAGCAACAGGCCACTCAAAATTGCAGCGTTTCGATTGAAGAGAGAGAGAGAGAGAGACAGAGAGAGAGAGAGAGAGAGAGAGAGAGAGAGAGAGAATAGATAGCTAGCTAGATAGGTAGAGAGCGAGAGAGGGAGGGAGGGGAGAGAGAGGGAGGATGGGTGGGTTGGTGGATAGGTGGGAGCGTGCAGAGGAAGGGCAGAGAGAGAGAGAGAGAGAGAGAGGAGAGATGAGAGAGAGAGAGATAGTGGTGAGAGAGAGAGAGAGTGATGAGAGAAAGTGGTGGGGGGAGGTGAGAGAGGGAGAGAGGAGAGAGAGAGAGAGAGAGAGAGAGAGAGAGAGAAGAGAGAGAGAGAGAGAGAGAGAGGAGGGTGAATGGTTTCGGATGCTAGGTAGGTGTGGAGATTACTAAGGACGGGCAAGGCAGAGAGAGATAGAGAGAGAGAGAGAGAGCGAGAGAGAGAGAGAGAGAGAATGTGAGTCGGGTTCGGTGGTAGGTGGACAGGTGGGAGGGTGCACTCGAACTGGAGAGAGAGAGAGAGAGAGAGAGAGGGGGGGGGGGAATGGGTCGATGCGTAGGTGGATAGGTGGGAGCGTGCACTCGAACTGGAGAGAGAGAGAGAGGAGAGAGAGAGAGAGAGAGAGAGAGAGAGAGAGAGAGAGAGATGGATGGATGGATGGATGGATAGATGATGGATGGAGGAGAGGTGGTGAGGTTGCAGGTAGGACGGGCGCTTGCAGGCCGATCAGCCGCTGTTTGTGACAGCTACTTCACGAACAATAATTTAGCGTTGAGGAAGCGAAGGACATAGAAACCCTTTTTGCTGTATTTGCCACATCGGACTCGTCTACGTTGCAGCGAACAGGAGAACCCTTTCTGCTGGCCGTTATTGTGTTCTGGTGTTGTTGTTGTGTGTGTGTTTGTGTGGTGGTGGAGCCTGGAGGAGGGGTGGGTGGGGGGGGGGGAGTGTGTGTGTGTGGGGGGGGGGGGGTGGGGGTGGGGGGGGGTGTGGGGTGGGGGGGGGGGGGGTCGTGTGGGGTGGGGGGGTGGGGGGGTGGGGTGTTGGGGGTGGGGGGGGGGGGGGGGGGGGGGTGGGGGGGGGGGGGGGGGGGGGGGGGGGTGGGGGGGGGGGGGGGGTGGGGGGGGGGGGGGGGGGGGGTGGGGGGGGGGGGGGGGGGGGGGGGGGGGGGGGTGGGGGGGAGTGTCGTGTGCTTCGCCCCCAGGGTCATCGTCGTTTTGGGACATCTGCTTGATATCGACCCCTTTGAGCCAAGCGGAAACCCGATGACGATGGTCCTTGGGGCCGGAAGTGGTAGGATCTGGTGTTGAAGAGTCTAAAAAAAAATCGACAGAGTAGCCCCAGTTTGTTGTTGTTTGTGGGCCCCGTGCTCTCCTCCTGCAGACCCCCTCCGACGGAACAAGTTCCCCGCAACAGTCTCTGTCCTCTCTGTCTCTTTTCGCTCTCTCGTCTCTGACTCTGACTCTGTCTGTCTGTCTGTCTCTGTCTCTCTCTATCTGTTTTTCTCCCTCTGTCTCACTGTCTCTCTCTTTCTTTCTCCTTCCTCTCTCTCTCTTTCCTTTTTTTCTCTCTCCTGTCTCTCTCAGTCTCTCTCTGTCTCTGTCTGTCGGTCTGCCTGTCTGTCTACGTGTTTCTCTCTCTGTGTCTCTCTGTCTCTCTCTGTCTCTGTCTGTCTGTCTGTCTGTCTGTCTGTCGGTCTGTCTGTCTGTCTGTCTGTCTGTCTCTCTCTCTCTCTCCTCTCTCCTCTCTCCTCTCCTCTCTCTCTCTCTCTCTCTTCGCAGTGTTTGATTAAAAGAAAAAGAATGAGTGAGCGATAAGACTATTTCAGCACTCCCAATCTTTTTCTACCTTGTCGTTTTTCTGTTTTTCTGTCTGCCTGCCTGTCTGTCTGTCTGTCTGTCTGTCTGTCTGTCTGTCTGTCTCTCTCTCTCTCTCTCTCTCTCTCTCTCTCTCTCTCAGCGTTTTGATTTTAAAAAGAGAATGGGTGAGCGATAAAACTCTATTCTGACTCCTTATCTTTCTTTCTCTCCAGTTGTTTTATGTCTTGTGTCTGTCTGTCTGCCTGTCCCTGTCTCTCTCCCTCACCCTCTGCCCTCTCCCCCTTCCTCACCTCTCCGGTCCGCGCCTTCTCTCACACTCCCGCTCTTTCATTCGTTGTGTTTTGGGTCATGGTGCATGTGCCTGCTAGCCTGTGCCATGCATCTGTCTGTCTTTCTTCCTGACTGCCTTCACTTCTTTTGCTTGTCTTATTTGTCACTGGCAACGTATCTGCTAGCCTATATGTTGTGTGTGT
>JADBJO010003045.1:25000-27500 GCA_016801955.1 Conus betulinus | reverse complement strand
CAATTATTGTCAGTAGGGGGCTTAGTAGGTGGCGTCCTGCGTATGTTAGATCAGAACAGGCGCCACTGAACACCACCGAAGTGACTCGGCAGCAGTGCAGTGTCTCCTCCGGTGGGTTGCCTCCTGACGACTTGACAATTGACTGCTCCCTGTGGATTGCTAGTGCCGGGCTGCTGCGGCGGGACCGGCCGGGCTGTGGCTGTGGTGTCGGAATGAGCGGCGAGGGTGCACTGCCTCTGAGGTGGCGCAGAAGTTGGGACAGCAAAAAAAAAAAAAAAAAAAGTAGTACGGCCTTCGAGTAATGTACCGTTTTGTTACGGGAGCAAGAGTTATTTATTAATATGCTCACGGGAAAGGTATGAACTCAAACATACGCGCGCGCGCACGCGAACACACACGCAAGCGCGCACACAAGCTTACACGCACACACACACACACACATGCACACACACGCGCGCGCGCGTACACACACACACACACACACACACACACACACACACACACACACACTCGCGCGCGCGCGCGCGCGCGCGCGCGCACACACACACCACACACACACACACACACACACACACACACACACACACACACACACACACACGCACGCACGCACATACACACACGCACACACATACAAACACATGCACACATAATCACACACACACACACATACATACATACACGTGCACACACATACACGCACGCACGCACACACACATACACACGCATACACTCATACCCGCACGCACGCACACACACACACACACACACACACACACACACACACACACACACACACACACACACGCACGCACGCTCTCTCTCTCTCTCTCTCTCTCTCTCTCTCTCTCTCTCTCTCTCTGTCTCTGCTCTGGTGTAGATCATATAAGCCAGGGACTCGGGCAACCCGAACATCGCTTCGGGTTCATGCAGAGGTCAGGTCAGGCATCGGCACTAAGTCATGTCCTTGACCCTGTCGTCCCCATCTCTGTCCCCATCGATCGAAGCATTCACTTATTCATGTTTTGAGTTGTTCCCTGGGTACGATTGGTAGAATCATGGCTCAGCAGGTGTGGTATACCGTGTTCGACCTGGACGCTAGAATTCTCTGTCCTTGATTAGTTCACGCTTATTCGGAATAGAATTTGCCCCTGACACTCGCGTATCGCTCTCCCCTGTTTTTGATTACGCCTTCATAATAAATCCGAAACGAAAACCGGTGCTAATCATCGGAAAAAAAATGGACTGTAAGTGTCTGTTTTTAACCGATTTTTTAAAAGACAGTAACTGACGAACAAGTAGGGTAACTCTTGCTCTCAGGAGGAAAAAATTCACGCCCATTATTCCTAACGAATGCTGCCTCTGACACCGAATCGCCTAGCAGAAATGACAACAGAGAGTACAAACAAGGAGACATCTCCCTAGAAAAAGGACTTTCCAAGCTTGCCCGTATATACTTTTTTTTCTGACCCATCTGCTCTTCAATAACAACTGGAGAAATGAACGAACACAAACTAACATGTACGCGATAGTGGCTCAGCCTTTTTTTTTCGACCATGAATACAGTCCAACAAACACGCAGCACAGACGAACTGTAACACATACAGATAACCTCAGTTGGATTGGCGTGAAAGGAAATCTGAAACTAATGCAGAGAACAGTAAACAGGAAAAAAAAAAGGGTAACTCTTGCTCCAATGACGAAATAACACACACACGCGCGTAACTCCAAACGAATGCCGCTTACGATACCGAATCGCCTAGCACAAATGACAACACAGAGTACACAGAATATGGAAAAGTTTTGCTCAGTCGCCTTTTCTCTGTTCAAAACGGGGCGAAAAGAACATGTACACTGCTCTAATTCAACAGGATGTTTCCGCCTGTCTCTGTCCCTTCTTTGGCTCCCACTTTGGGTCCTTTCCTCACTGTCCCCCATTCAATCAACTCCTTCTAAATGCACGTTCGTTTAGTGAGAGGGCACGGGCTACACACCAAATTACTGCGCCAAGGTCTTGCCTAAGGAGTCGAGCATTTATAGACTGGCGCAGTTACATTCTTTTGAAAATGTTTATTGTGTCTGAAAGTTGATTCTCCTCGTTTTCTTTCATATGGACATGAAAGGTACGAGCCAGGTGGTTCCAAGCAGACGGATTAAAAACAGAGGAATCGGATTATTTGGGGCGCTTGACGCTGGCGCAAAGACAGGGTCACGGGTGAGAGCAAAGGCGGCGTGCAATGTGTTGTCAACTAAGGGGAAGGTCATGTATTTGAAGACTGCTTGTGATTTCATCGGTGAAGATCCCCCCAAACTAGGGAAATGATTGGTGGGGAGTTGTTCTTTTTGATCAGTCATCAGCTCAACATGGAATGCTGGCTAAAATGTATGGCAGGCCTCAAAACGCTTACATGGATTATACAGTGTTCTAGTGCCACACCCTGATTGTGATGTGTGGTCACAGGGTTCGAACCCAACGGGAGATCAACGGTAAACATGGGCA
>JADBJO010003045.1:17500-20000 GCA_016801955.1 Conus betulinus | reverse complement strand
TTTATACAAGGCATTAGACTGGCAATACCATTGCGGCGTGAGGGAAGTTGGGGCTGAAACAGTCGTAAACAGAAGAAATAAGACAGCAACTAAACGACACTAATTTCCCCCCGAGAGTCACGATCTTCGCATTGCTCACTTAAAAGCTAATCAGGGTTAGGTTGTTGTGAGCGTCATGAGAAGATCAGGGGGAAGGGGGGGGGGGCAGAAGAGGGGGAGAGAATGGAGAGAGAGAGAGAGAGAGAGAGAGGAGGGGAGGGGGAGCCGGAAGGAGAAGTGAGGGAGAAGAAGAGAAGGAGAAAGAGAGGGAAAGACAGAGAGACACAGAGAGGTAGAGAATATGTGCGTGTGTGTGTGTGTGTGTGTGTATGGTGTGTGTGTGTGAGAGAGAGAGGGGGGGGGGGAAGCCGGAAGGAGAAGTGAGGGAGAAGAAGAGAAGGAGAAAGAGAGGGAAAGACAGAGAGAGACACAGAGAGGTAGAGAATATGTGCGTGTGTGTGTGTGTGTGTGTGTGTGTGTGTGTGTGTGTGTGTGAGAGGAGAGAGAGAGAGGTGGGGGGAAGGGGAAGCTGGAAGGAGAGGGAGGGACACAGAGGAGAAGAAGAAGGAGAAAGAGAGGGAAAGACAGAGAGACACAGAGAGAGGTAGAGAAAGTGAGAGAGAGATGATGTGAGACAGCGAAAAGTGAGAAGAGAGAGAGAGAGAGAGCGAGAGAGAGAGAGAGAGAGAGAGAGAGAGAGAGAGAGAGAGAGAGAGAGAACATAAAAGCAACAGGGTTTTGATTAACTGCGGAGGCTGATTTTCTCATCAGGTTTGTTTGATCTGTGCCTTTCCTTTTTTGTTTTAAAATAGAAATATGCATTATTGTCATTATGACTTACACCCAGCCCATGGGGGTGGGTGAGGTGGGGTGAGATGGAAAAAGAGAGACAATCGATGTAAAGCTGTTTTTAAAGAGAACAAAACGGCCAAGAAAACGTGTGAGGAAAATGACAAATATCCTAAATGTGAACTACTTTTTGGAACAATGCAGGAAGCATCATGAAGAGAACTTGATTCATCCAAACTGGCAGGAATCACCGGAAAGAGGTAATATGTACTAATAAGTATCTTACTGACAAATGTTACTGACAAACAGATGAATTTTTTTTTTTCCTTGCACCTGTCTGTGCCAGGTTAGTGCATGACTACAGTAATCACGGTTATAGCAATAATGACACTGATGATGATAATCAATGTAATTGCAATGAGAATGAGAATGATGATAATGATAATGATGATAATGATAATAATAATGAAAATAATGACGACGATGATGATGATAATAATGATCATGATAATGATAACGATGGTGATGATGATAATGATATGATGATGAGGATGATGATGATGATGATGATGATGATGATAACATTTATTTAGCACATTCTCTTATGCTCTACTAAACTCTTCAAAACACACAATAACAGAAAAAAAAGTCTAACTCAACCCGCTCATCCTCCATTCCCCGTTTCGTCCAATCCCCTTCCACCACCCGACCGATAATCATAATCCGTCCCCCATCTTAACCCGTCTCTCGCCACCCTTACTCCCGTCATACGCGCACGCACACTGTCATAATGTCACTCCTCTTCCCACCCTTCTCCCCCTATCCTGCCCCACACACAAACTCTAGCAAACACCATCTTGCATACTAGACAGGCTTACACAAACGGACATATCTGCTGTAATGGACAGTTAAGAATTCAGACTAGTTGAACTTTGGAGATTTTTAAAGCCAGGAATACATTTAGCCAGCTGTCAAAGAGCTGCAGGCAGAGTGTGTTCGTGGTTTTTTTGTGTGTTTTCTTCCTACGAAGATAAGGCTCCTGAGAGCACTGAGACATGAACATTCATACGTATGTGGAAAGAAGAACCTAAGCCATGGAACGAGATGAAACTGCCAGGTGCTAAACATCAGATGTACCGATGACATGACCAAACGAACAAGTGCTTCAAGCCATAAAGCAGCGCATCGGACTATACGATGATTTGACATTGGTTATGAAACGAAAACTACATTGGAATGTCCTGTAACAAGACACAATGGCCTGGCTGAAACAGTTCTGCAGGGAACTGTTGAGAGACGGAGACCCAGGGGAAGACAGAAAAAAAAAAAAAAAAAAACAACAACATAGGCTGACAACATCGCAGAATGGACATGACAGAAAACCATTTGCAGAGACGCAAGCCACAGCACAAGAAACCTGATGGAACATTCTTCAGTGCGATGCCCCAGTGATTCCTTGGAGAGTTAAGGGCGAAGAAGAAGGACCACGAATTTCAAGCTGTGAGCATCAGATGTCGAACGTTGTAGCATTTTAGGGAAACTTGAAGGAGTTCAGAAAACAGATAAATCGAAAGAGGCAGTTTCAGAAACAGCAGCAAACTTCTGAGTTGAAAGTTTGAATTCGATTCTGTTTTTTAGACGGGCTGTTGTAGATAGCGAAAAAGTGGAGAGA
>JADBJO010003045.1:10000-12500 GCA_016801955.1 Conus betulinus | reverse complement strand
ATAATTCTGATTCAGAAAATAAATATGGTGATCATTCATTCATTCGCAAATTTTCATCTACCGGACAACACATCAACAAATAAAATAAATAAATGAATGTATGAATGTGCAGGCTTAATGTTCTCAGTATAAAACTAAAATATTGGGCGGAAAGGATCATACAACTGTCAGGCATCCGCCAAAAAAATAACCTGAGGCAATAGGCACATGAAAAGTATTATTTTCAACCTGGATTTTAGACGGTCTAACTTTATACGATTCAGCAATAAATTTAGCTGGAGTTTTTGTGAGTTTCTGATTGTCAAGCTAACAAAAGTTCGGATACTCTTTGACTACTGACAAGAGGCGCTTGAAATAGTTTACATGTTTTGCGAACATCGTCGAAAGCTTTGCATTCAAAAAGAAAATGATGTTCGTTTTTCAATTGTGTTTGATGCGCGTACTTTGCATGTCTTTCTTTGTTTGGTCCAGGTACAGACCAAACTCTGCTTGCATTTAGACATAGAGTTTCTTGTTCTAAATCTAGCAAGCATGTCTTAATGCCATTTATGTCTTATGACAGGCAGATACTTTTCTGGTTGTAAATCACTATTGAATTCAAGAAACCAGTTATACTTTCCTACCTTTCCATACTCGAGAGCCAGTTTTTGTTGGAATGGAATATAGATATTAATCTATCTTTAAGTCCTGAAATAAACAAATTATCATCCCTTACTTCCTGGCTTAACCAAACTCTACCTAACCCGTTTTTTCTGTAAGCAGTTTTTTTTATCTTTGTCACCCGGTTACATTTTCCAGATTCATGTCGAAGAAGCATCTCATAGGCTTGTCTACATAACCTGGTCAGTGCTAGTTTTAGAGCCACCTTAACCAAATATTTTATACACTTTACTTGTGTTCTTATAGAACGTGGATATCTGCCTGACTCTCCATATACCATTTTGTTCGAGGAAGGCAAGGGGGGCATTCATGAAGCGTTTAAAAACTGCGAATGTATAACCTTTTTCCCATAAGGTATTATCAAATAACCCCAAACTTCTGATGCATTATGTTAGCATAGGTTCAGTCTGTGAATCAAAAAGTTTCCAGAATATAGATGGCGCGATCGAATCTAATTCCCTTTGTGATCTTAGAATCTGTATCACACCTTCCTTTGCTTATTTGTAGGTTTCTGACCATCCCATACTAAAAACTTAATTTAGGTGGAAACATCATTCCTAAGTATTTCTAGTTACTTGGTTCTTTCAGTTCTGCTCCTCCATACAGCCGTTTTTCATGTCTGGAAAGATAACCCGCTCATTCTGAAAACCATGACATTGGTTTTTTTCAAGATTAACTGCTAGTTCCATTCTGCCTGCTTCCTTTTTTTCAAAAACGTTAAGTTGGTTTGAGAGAGAGAGAGAGAGAGAGAGAGAGAGAGAGAGAGAGAGAGAGAGAGGGGAGGAGTAGCGAGAATGGTGTAGGTGCTGATAGGCATGGCGGTGGCGTGGGAGAGGGGGGGGGGGGGGCTGGTTGGGTGGTGGAGAGAAGAAGGCATAGCAGGAAAAAGAAAAAAAAAAGGGGTGGGGGAGGGAGACCATCATCGCTCCATCTCACGAAACGTGCGCAGGGGAACTGGGTAATAACAACAATACCTTGACAGTAAGGTGCTAGGATGAGGACTAGGCTCTTGTCGTCCGCTACGAGGGAGCGGAAAGGAAACGATGCTAATCTGGCCCCGTATCGTCTCCCGGTTGCCCAGGACTAGTTCGCAGCCAATCAGGTGGGACCTAACAGCAGTAGTTTGTTTGCTTGCCCGGGGGAGAGAGAGAGAGAGAGAGAGAGAGAGAGAGAGAGGGGGGGAAGGGAGAGTGAGAGAAAAGAGATAGAGGAGAGGGTAAAGGAGGACGAGGAGAAGAGAGATGGGGGGGGTGGAGGGAGGATGTTGGGGGCGGGGGGTGGGGGAGGAGAAAGTTGAAGGGAGAGAGAAGAGAGGGGAGGAGAGGGAGGAGAGCGAGAAAAGAGAGTGTGAGAGAAGTATGGGGAGAGGGGGAGAGAGAGGGATAGCGAGAAGAGAGAATACATAGAAGTGGTAGGAGGAAGAGAGGAGGGGGAGAGAGGAGACAGAGACAAGGCAAAGACAATGCAAGACAAGACAATAAGGGTGGTAGAAAATACAAAATGTTATTTACGAGGATAATAGATAAGCACTGACGTGACTTGCTTTTTGTTCATCCAGTCCTCGCCCTGAGTGTAGGGACTACAACATGTAAGTGAAATCAATTAATTTAGAAAGTAAAGAAACAAGCATACGCGAGAGTGAGAGAGAGGGTATGTGTGGTGTGTGTGTGTGTGTGTGTGTGTGTGTGTGGTGTGCAGAGAGAGAGAGAGAGAGAGAGAGAGAGAGAGAGAGAGGAGAGAGAGAGAGAGAGAGAGAGGCTGTCCATCGCTGTCATAAACACAGCCAAGTCCCTTACTTTAGCTTGAGAGGCATCCCTGAAGTAACTGTAAGATCTTGCTC